>JZKD02S0715394.1:606293-617198 GCA_000966675.3 Picea glauca | reverse complement strand
GTCCTAGGTACCACGGTATACCCCCGCAGTCACCTGTGTATGTCTCTAAAAAGATTGGCAACTAGGTTGCCAGCACGCGAACAGTCACCAGGGGGGTATAGTCGAAAGTCGGATAGACCACAATGAGTAGGGTATCAAGCCCGAAACCTGTCAAGGGTATCAAGAGAAAATGGTTCAGAAGACAACTGAGGACCTCGAATGGATTCGAGACCCACGAAGCCCCGTGGCAAATGAAAACGACGGAATAACAAAACAAGCCATCGATATGTGTTCTCCACTACGATTGGTCCAGCTTTGGAGGGGTTATCTCCGCTACCTTTCCGCACATGAGCTCGTGTTTATCCCCTGTGTTAGAGGGGGTCCCCGGTTAACTTCCATGAAACTGGACTTAGACACTCCCTATCACAGACTCTAATGTTTGGTTTTGAATGGCCTTGGAGAGTTTCCTCTCCAACCTAATCCAAGGCCCTAGTCCTGAACTAGTTTGTGAACCTTACAAACAAAAAGTCTAATAGATTTTAAGATTAGCGTTGCTTTTAAGGCTTTGTCTTATGTCAAGGGGTATGAAGTTGAAACTGTTGATGTGTAATGATGAAATAAAAAACGAATGAAAAAAGCTGGAAACAAAAGACTTTTACTAAATACAAAGAAAGATTTCTTTTTCTTTTTAATTTTTCTAAGATTTCATACAGCAAACTTAAAGGAATTTCACTCGACTATGAGATACTTATGCTCTAAATGCATTGCAAAAAACTTACAAAATGAAATACTTCTCCCTAGCTAATGATGCAGAAACACACTCTTCAAGCAAAGAAGAAAATGAAAAGAGATTTTTTATTTATTTAAGTGCTAGTAAAGAAACAAAGGGAAAATACCGACAAGCACAAAACCAAGAAAAACAAATTTTGGCTTAAAGTGTAGATTGCAAAGAATCAGAGAAAAGACACACAATGGAAATAAATAAAACAAAGACTCTTACGCTTGTCTAAAAACCATAAAAAAAAAAAAATTATATTTTCTGTCAACTATCAACTGAGAAAAAACAGGCTAAGGGTAAGATGACCTAACCTACTGACTGTTCAACCCTAGACTCAAACACCTGAGAGGAATACTTCTCATCAAAGGAGGGGATGACTGCCCCACCCTGATTAAAACGTAGCCTGTCAAGCACGCTACTGTCACTAAAACAACATGCGTGCAAACACGTGCTGAGCTGAAACAAGAAGTGTGTACATGCGGGCTGACCTTGTATAGGCCGTGTGTATGTCTAAATTCTAAGACAAAAATGAAAACAGACAGTCCAGACCAGGAAGAGGCCTCTGATATTGATAACTAGGGTCCCTTGAAGGCTTGGATGCTCCTTCTAATAAAAAAGAAAAAATAATGCAAGGAATAACAAGGTGAAAAAAGCAATATGAGATAGGACTGTGAACCAGCAAGACTCAGACAGGATTCCAGAAAACCCCCTGAGAATGTATAATTCTGACAGGGAAGAGGTGGACTGCCTCTAAAGTTCTTTGAACTCCTACATGCTACTGCTATATCTACAGCTAACATTCACATGCGGGCTATAAGAGGATAGGGTGCGGGTACACACGTGCAGGCCTCTTGCAGGCCGCGTGTACCTCTGTGTGTCCTGACAACTACCGTCAAGCAAAAGTCAGGGAAAACTGGTATGAAGAACCAGGCTCCCTGCTAGCTCAGACCTTACAGAAAAAGACAGGAAAATAAAAACAGAAAACCTATTCTTTAAACTGCCCAAAAAACTTTAAATAAATCCAGAAACCCTAAAGAGTATTATCCCCAGTATGGTCGCCAATTCTGTTGTTGGGAAAAATACCTTACGGACTAGCAAACTAGGGTCAGACTTGCATGCAGATTTTGACTGTAAAGAAATTACTTTTTAACCTACAACCCAAAACTTAAACCCCTCTTTCGCAGTACATGCATGGAAAAGGACTACTAACCTTGTTATCGGCGTTCAATGTAGATCCTCCGTTGCACTTTGACCACTTGCTTGCCCTGCTCCTTCCACAGATGACCTGCAATCAAGACAAATAACAACTATGCATGCATGCTACTTTTCTACTCAAGGGTTAGAAATCAAGCATAAATTAACCAAACCATAGATAATTCATGCATTGGGACGGGAAATGTATTCTTTTATTATTTGAAAATGAATCAACTTACAATCAAAGCTGAGACCGGCCACCGCTCCTTGAACTTGATCCCGGGCTCCTCTTCTTCTGTCCTCCAACTGCTTTGCATTAAATCTCCTTTGGAATGAGGAAAGGCTAAAGGGTTGGGACAATGGATTACATAAATGGGCAGACTTTCTTCGCTATATTTTTTCCTTCTCCAAATGTACCCCTACCCCTTCTTTTATAGGTTAGAAGGAGGTAGGGTTTTGGATGAACCCTCGGCCATGCATGGCCGGGAGTTTTAGTTAACTGACCCATAGCTTTTTGTTCCATCGACAACTTTCCTTTTTTTGTGCTTTGTTAGGTACACACAGGCTATAGTGGGCCAAATAGCATGCACACATGTGCAGTAATGGGTTAGGGCACGTGGGCCTTGACACAAGAGGATTTTCAAAGAGTTGTTCAGCAAAGTTTTGGCAAAGAAGGGATATGAGTTGGCCTGATGCCAGGTAACCATGTGTGGTGCAATTTAGGGTTATAACACTGACATGTGGCTCATCCCAAGCTGCCTATCCTTTGTGGGCTTCTTCGATATCCCTAGTGATCTCCTGGAACTTCTCCTTGAGCTCTGCTGCTTGTGTTTTCCCTTGTGCGGTCTTCTCCTTAAGTGTGTCCACTATCTAGACTACAATTTCATCATTGACCAATCCGACTCATTGTTCCTGGGTCTATGCTATCAGTGTCTTGTCTTCCTCTGCTTGTGTGATGACTTCTGCCACTCACTCTTGGAGCAATTCCATTTGAGCTTGGAGCTCCTTTTTCCGTGTTTGCGCAGTGGTGAGTTCTTCCTGTAGTTTCTTCATATCCTGCACGCCTTTGACGTGCTCTATGATGGCCATTGTCATCTTCCTCTGCTTGAGGTCTTGGATAGCTGCACTTATCCTTTCTTCTTCCTTGTCCCACTGTTGGACTTGTTGATCTTCTTCTAACTTCATCCACATCCGTACTACTTCCTCGAACTAGTTGGTTGTTGTGCGGACCTGTTGGTCTATCTCCTGTAGCTGATTAGTTGCCTCTTGATTCCTTTGCTCCCTTACTTCTGGTGGAGTCGTAGGTGTAAGTTGCTCACAGAGATTCTCTATCTCATTTTGATATTGATCGATTTCCTGCGCAATATAATCAATCTTTTCTACTACTGTGAGTGCATCCCTCTGCGCGGTCATTGGAATATTTGCATAAGCTCCTGCCACTTTCTGATCCAATCCATTCATGAGCTCCCTTTCCTCTTGGGTCTCAAACTTAGCCTGCTCACATATTATTTCCATCACGTCTTGCTTCTCCGTTGCCTGCTGTAATTCATCTAAGTCTGTGCGTGTACGAGACTATACCTCTTGGGTAACACTAACCTACAATTTGTGTAGGGCCTTGGATGGTATCAGCGGCAATACCAGTTGGATTTGGGCTAAGTCCTTTAGGGGTGTCTGCCCCATGATCTCATCCATGTGCAAAATACTAGGTGTGATGTGGAATGCTTGACTCGGCTGCAGTAATGTGTGGACTATATCGCGCTCATATTCTTTTGGTCTTTCTCCTGGCTGTGGTGCTTATGACCCTGTTTCCATGCTGCTTCCCATTGTCTGCGCTTCCACGATCCTCTTGAGGAACTGTCGCATGTATGATAGCTTCTCCTAAATCCTATCCCTGTGGTGTGAAGCATTGTCAAAATCCTTAGCTATACAATCCTGAACCATTTGGGCTACCATCTCGGCATCATACTCCATGATCATGCATTCTGGAGGTGTTCTTTGCGCTTTCATTTTATTGCGTGCTCCTCCTAGCTAAGTGGTTGGCCTCTTATTCAAGCCTGGTTCTTGTGGATTGGGACTTGGTGTTGTCCCCTGTACTGTCTCAGCTTGTTTTTTCTCCACCTGAGCTGATTGCGTAGTATTATTTTTCCCCTTTTGGGTCCCTGTCTTGGTTGTCCTTTCATTTGTCTACTTTGTCTTTGTCTGGCCTGTCCTCCGTTTCTTGGGTGCTGGGAATTCTTGAGGCTATGTTTCTCCTTGCCTGGCCTCCTCTTCTACTATCTTTGTAGGCATTTCTCGGGTGAGGGCTGAAATCTTCCATTCGTCCTCCCAATATTTTATAGTCATTGTGATGTTTCCCTCCATGATACAGTAGCACATTTGTAACCACTATTTATTGGGGTTCTTCCATGCCGGTATCCACATCACATGTCATTTGGCCTTGAATTTGGCAATGTCCAGATACTGTGCGACAATCTGTGGCATTATTCTCCTCATGTTGGAGATGGCCTCCTGCAGGTCTCAAAGGTATCCTTCAAATACCACTGCATTCATTTTCTTGTGTTTAGCATTTGGCGTGACGCCAAGTGATAAATATCTCGCTCCACAATTGATCTTGGGTCTAGTGCCAAAGAATGTGTAACTCGGTTCCTTCCAGCCCATGATAGCTATCAACATGAGTATCCATGAGTAGTGGAACTCTGTTCATAGATCCTGTGCATCCTTGCAATCATCCATAAACAGATTCAAGAGGTAGGGTGCCCAACTAACTATTGTTCCCTCGGCACACTAAGCTACAACTACGATGACCCCAGCTAGAACTTCCTCCCTACAACACTTTCTCAACAGTTTGCAGGCTAATATTTTTGTGGCCATTTGTGTTATGGGATCATTGATTCTCTTGATTATGATTCCTCATGTCCACTTGTTGGTATTGTATTTCTTCTTCATCTCTTCCACAAGTGCTTTCTCCTTTGTCTTATCGTCGAGAAATTGTGCGGGATCCATGCCCCGGGAAGGAAACCCTGTGATGTGCATAGTAAGATCTACGTCTATCGAGACGAGCTTGTCCAGCCATATGTCTCCACCATGTGTGACTACCATCAGTTGTTTGACATGACCATTTGCGTATTGTCCTCTTCCAAAGTGTGGTAGATCTAACAGACCCAAAATCCCTATTTTCTCCAATCCTGTTGCCCATTGGAGTGGTTGATCAATCGGTTCCCCAACCGCATTCACTCCCATAGTTTGTAAGTATACTTTATTTGTGAATTCCAAGAACTTATCTATGTCTTCTACATCATGGTATGAGTATTTTAGCTTCTCGATATGACCCAGCAAGTCTGGTTTCACTTGTACCCCATCTGGTATGAGTGGAAAAATGAGGGCTATGACGCGTTGCTTGCGAGGTGACCTAGGGACTTGTTGTTTGTCTTTCTTTGGTGGTGGCTAGCTTGAGGTTCTAGTGGCCATCGATTGTACTTCAGAATACCATTTTGGCCAACCTGTGACATCCTCTATTTTTCCTTTCGGTGGGTGATCTGACACTGTTGTTTGGGATTCTTCTGGCTCGACGACTACTTCCTGATTCGTCGTCGTTCCATTGATTCTCAAAGATGCTTCGGTGTTCTCTGGTTGCACCTTTTTCAGGTTTTCTGCATCCTAGTTGTGTTTCTCTTGTGCCTCTGCTGGCATATCTTCATTCATTCCCTCTGGTATTGGTTGTTGGGTTTCTTCCACCATGGGTGTGGGGTTCACTGGTGTTATATCTGGTGATGGGATTTCATTTACATTAATGATCTCCGATGGCTGTTGTTTTCCTTCTTCCGATTGTACCCGTTCCCTAGTTCGAACTCTGGGTTGTCTCACAGTCAAGCTTGCTTCTGCTTGCTTTAGTGGTGCCTTGGTGGTGAGTGTCAAATGTTTTCTGAGCTTAATTGTTCTTTGTTCCCTTTGTGAACTTTGCTATGTTCTCTTTAGCCTCTATCCCTCTTTGTCTGTTCGTTTTTCACAAATAGACTCTTTGTTCTTGCATCTGTGCATTGTAAGGGCATCGCATGAAGCTTGTCAAGGATGTTACCTTAATTACGGGTTAAATTCACCTCCGGTTCCTTTGTACTTACCATTACTTCTCCCTTTCCATCTCTAATTGGCGCGATTAATGCAACATCCCATCAGTCCTTTCCTTCATTCAAGTCCGCATAACTCCATCATTTTGTACTGCTATTGTCGTCTTTGCTTCTCCTACTTATTTTCAACATGACCTGGTCATTGGCCTTATCCTCACTGAGTTTGTATTCCTAAGTGTGCACATTCCTTCTTCTTTCAATGCACTGTGCCTCTGTTGGTACTGTTTAAAATTCTGGTTTTTTTTTTTACTGCGCGATGGCTCTTCCTATTTTGGGTGGTCGATTGTCCTTGTATAGTTTTAGTCATCTTCCATTGATAATTCCTCTGATTTTTTAGCCTGATAAGTCTTTCAACTGTACAACTCCTCCATCTGTGACAGTTTTTACTTCGTATGGTCCGAACCAATGCATTTTGAGCTTTCCTGGGTGCTGAAACGATTTGTTGTCGTACATCAATACTAAGTCTCCCTATTTGAAAGTTTTCTTATTGATGTGTCTGTCATGCAAATATTTGTCCCTTGCTTTTTGAACTTGTTGGTGGAATCCTGCTAAGATTCGATCTTCCTCCATGGTCATCAACTAGTTTAGTCTCTCCTCTACTGCACCTCGTTCTTTCATGTGTGTAATTGTTGCTATGCACAAACTGGGTACCATAAATTCTAATGGCACCACTGCTTCTTGGCCATATACTATTTTAAATGGCATGTGCCCTATCAAATGTTTGCATGTAGTCCTATAGGCCCATAGTACTGCTAGTATTTTGAGGTCCCAATCCTCCCTGTTGACATTACAGATCTTTGTCAGTGCATTCTCCAGGATTTTGTTAAATGCTTCTACTGTGCCATTTTCCTGTGGGTGATATGGTGTACTCTTCTGATGATGGAATTCAAACTATTTAGTCATAGCGTTGATAGTGCTGTTTATAAAGTGCGTGCCTTGGTCGCTCATCAAAACTCGTGGGCACCCAAATCAAGTGATTACTTGTTCAAATAAAAAGTGTGCCATTGTTTCTGCACTGCAATCCTTTACTGGTGCTACTTCGTCCCATATTGTTAGGTACTCCGTCGTGGTCATGATGTACCTTGATCCTCTTCTTTTTTATGGTGGGTTTATTGGTCCTTGTTTCAGGATTAATTCGTAAGTGTGGACACAAACCAATCTCCCTAGATCCACCTAGATCTAGAACAAAACAAGACAGAATAATACACTTTCCCTAGATTTTAACTGTTGAATGAACTAAGAGGCAAGAATCATGAACGTACCTTATGATCGCTTCCTTGAGTCTCTGTTGTTCCAAGCTTCTCTTCGATGCTCTTGTATCGTCCAGATCACAACAAAATAAACCAATCGAAGTGAAGACAATTCAATATATTCAACAATTAATCCATACATATGATCAAGGAGTTATGTAATAAAGTGACATCAACTTTATTGGAAAGGGACATATTGCTGTATTAAATTGATTGAAAGTGAAACTTACAACTTGATCCTTGATGCTGCAAATCTCCTTTCTATGGCTCCTAGCTCTGACACACACACTTGCTCATGCATGAAGAAGATCAACCACTTTTGATAACCTTGCTAGTGTCTCTAGCTGTTGTAGCATCAGTGCTTCATACAATCTTCCACTAATTCTCCAATCAATCTCTTGCTAGTTTGCTTCTAACCTTTTCCATGAGCCTTCTCCTCAATATATAGGAGAATATAGATTAGTTACTTTTATAGGAAATGATCCCAAGATATCAGGAAAGCCAGTTCTTAGATAACCATTCGCATGCCAACTCATCCTTCTAGAAGATTCCCTTCTAGAAGGTTCGAGATTTTATCTTTTTCCTTCTTTTAAAAGATGTCCGCACCCTAATAGTTAGGTACAGTGAGAGCCCCTCGCATCCCAGCTTAATGCAGCCTGCGAGAATCATGCATTCTCGCAGGCAAATATATAGGTAGCCTGCGAACGTCCCTTAAAAATATGATTTCTGGAAGCAGACAAAGGCAAATTTTCTTAGGAAAGTGTTCTTAGTGAAGAGCTTGATTTTCCATCATCATTACATCATCACGATGACCAAAATTGTGGATAAAAGAATGCCCCCCAAGTCTGAGAGTGGAACCAATGACAGTCGATAGACTTTGTAAGCTGCATGTGTGTGTCAAGAACCAAGAGCACATCTAATCGGAAACCTACAAACATCCAAGCATCAACAAAATATCATGTATACCAATTTCTGAGGTAGGCATTCCCATACTCAGATCATAGACTGATGACATCATAAACAAAGGCCATGGCCACCAATCATACACTGTGGATCCATGCCGTCACAATATAGCATAGCCACCTGAATACACTGTGGATCTATGCGACAAATTTTCAATCAAGACGACATAGCCACAAAACATACACAGTGGATCTATGTGTCGTAAATTATACATACTCCATCGCAACTTGGATCACAAAGATAATATCCAGGGTCTTCAATTTCGTCACCCAAAGTACGAATCTAACCATGTGATTACATGTGTCGAAGTCGAACATGGTAGAAACCACTTGATTACCGGTCATTGATGTAACCGTTAACAAGTGCGAGGGAAATTACCATTGATGTCAATGACTCCCAAGGTACCATAGTACAATCCATCAAGTGTGAATAAATGATTTGATGTTGAACATCCGACGGAATCTTTCGATCAGGGGTCACTGATGTAAACCCACTGTCGAAAGCAAGGAAACTCACCATTGAGGCATGCAAGCTCCAAGGTACTAAATAATTTCTAAGTCTTGATTCCGGATAATATGCTGAAGTCGACGGAACAAAACTTGTCACAGGAGGGCCTTGATGTATCCCCCATCAATGAAACGAAATGAGTAACAGAGTTTGAAGGTGAAACAAAGCATTTTGCAAATTGGACCGGACACAGGGAAGGCCGACACGGAGAGAATGGATAACTGCAGATGGCCGACTCAATATAGGTTTTGGATGGACTTCTCTTGAACATATGAATGACACGACCAATGATTTGGCAGCATTGACTCAAAGACAACACATGGAAAGACCTTGTTATCAAATCGAAAGAGAGATAAATGGATTTCCCAAACCGGCTTCGAATGATGAATAGGGGGTGTCATGTTCAAGAGAGACACTTACTGCCAATCAATACAAAGATGAAACATATCCCTTTCCCAAATTTTCCCTCACCATTTCTGGCAAGTACCTCTTTATTTTTACGCAAGCTTGAAGAGGATCACATATGCTTGTTAATATAAGCTCATCCTTCGGACGAGTCCCTCAGAGTATTTTTAATGAACCCTAGGAAGGAGTGGTTCAGTCCCATCACGGGTCTATCAATGTTTGTTTAACGAGTCTAGAGATAGTAAACTCGAAGGTTTTTCAAGATTATAGAGTTTGGAAAAACACTTTAAAAGAGAACTCTCTCAGTTCCTTTTTCGTACAATAGTCCAACGAGACCGAAAAAGGGTTAAACTATCGCTCGAAAGATGCATACTTCAAATACTTTAGCGAGCATGAAAATAGCAAGATCGCTCGGCGATCTTTTCATGTTTAGAGAGTCTGAAAAGAGCTTAAAGAGAACTCCAGGGGGGTTCCTTTTTCGTGTAACCACAACGAGCCCGAAAAAGTGATAAAAGTATACTCGGTTACATTCTCATTGATTTACGAGCACGAGAAAGAACAAATACTAAGCTCGGTAACTTATTCTCATGTATTTACGAGCATGAGAAAGAACAAAGACTAAGCTCGGGATTGTTTTTATTTTTACGCAAGCTTTAAAACCAAACAAAACTATGCTTGGGATAGATTTTATTTTTTACACAAGCTTAAAAACTAAACAAAACTATGCTTGGACCTGGTTTCATTTTTACGCAAGCTTAAACCAGAGGAAACTATGCTTGGACTTCCCAACGCATAACACATGGATGGTTGGTACTTTGCCCCCAACTTAAGAAAACTAGCGGCTCAACTTTAGCATGAAGTCCAGAGGCTGAGGCAAATGCCCCCCCAAGCTTCGGTTCATCCAACTGTAAAGGAGAATGAAATGAAGCTTCAAATACTAGACGAAGGACTTGACTCAAACAGAGAGGGGGAAAAACTATTTCATTTTTTAATGAGCTTGACATAGAAACAATAACTATGCTCATAATCTCTATTTCATTTTTTAACGAGGTTGCCACAGAGATGGAAAAACTATTCTCAAGTGGTTTCATTTTTAGCGAGATTGAAATCAAAAAAAAAAAAAAAAAAACATGCTCAAGAACCTCTGTTTCATTTTTTAACGAGGTTGCCTCAGAGACACAAAAAACTATCCTCGTAAACCTCTTCTTGATCATGGATTCCAAGAGGAAAATGCTCTGGAATAACACCATGGCAGGGGACAAAACTCGGTCATGGCTTCCAAGAGGTCTTCACTGTAAGGAAGAAACACACTTGGGAAGGACACCATGTCAAGGGTCGCGACAGGAGTTAAGAGATCAGGCTCTAACGACCCTATTGAAGAGATTACCATGTCAACTACTGGATCTAAGTCATCAGAAGTCGAAGCCATGGGCGACAATGCCACATAATTGACCTGTGGAAGGGGCGATACTATCTGCATACAAGAACCATTCAGGGAGGCAATCCAAGTGGGGTCAATGAATGAAAGTTGATCAATAGTCACAACTTGTCCATCATGAGGGAAATATATCACATGAAAAAGAGTAGAGACAATAGCGTTCATGGCATAGACATAATCTCGCCCAAGGAGTAAAGAAAAATCCAAGGGGTCTTGGACTACCATGACATCAATGAAGACAGTTTTCCCTCCCAAAGTTATAGGAAA
>JZKD02S0715394.1:589658-604396 GCA_000966675.3 Picea glauca | reverse complement strand
AATCTAATATAAAGCAAGAAATTAAATCTTTTTGTTTCAAAAATTTCACTAAAAGCAATAATGAACTTTCTTAAAACAATGAAACCCAAACTAAAAGTTTTCTTTTAAAGCGAACCATTCAGAATAAATCTGATCTTTCCCTAAACAATTCTGAAGAAAACATATGCTTTGCAATTGAAAGACACTCAAAGCAAGAGACTAATCCTTCAAAACCAAACAAAGCAAATGAGGAACACCAAACACTTAACTCTCAACCAATCACTGGTTCTCATCCAATTAGACACACTCAACTCCAGAGGTCAGAGAGAATGAATTTACCAATAAGAGCCAAGAAACAAAAGTCAAGTTACAAAGGGCAGGAAAAACCTTGAAACCCTAAAACTGTTCAAGCATGCCAACTAAAGCAAAAGATATATAAATCAATGATCCAATAAGCCCAAAAGAGGTAATTCAACTGATCTGAGCAGATGGAAAAACCAAAACTCAATTTCAAAATTTTCAAAAATCTTGCTCGCAGGCAAGCAGTGTTACACAGTGCGAGAAGATACGATTCTCGTAGGCAACCTTGTAGCAAGGTGCGAGGTGTTCGCACTGGACCCTATATGCAGAGTGCGAACCTGACAGATTCTCGCAGGCTACAGTTAAATGCAATGTGAGAACTCCTGAAGATTACAAAATTTTTGAAGAATGGAGTAAAATTCTAATAGGCTTCTGAACCTAGTAAGTCTATCAGGATATCCTGAAGACTCAGAGACTGACAAGACAGGAGAAAAATGAAAATAGAGCAAATGGCCACAGAAAAACTCAAAAACCATAAAGAAAAATGGAATGTTCCCCAGTGGAGTCGCCAATTTTGTTTCAGGATTAATTCGTAAGTGCGGACACAAACCGATCTCCCTATATCCACCTGGATCTAGAACAAAACAGGACAAAATAATACACTTTACCTAGATTTTAACTGTTGAATGAACTAAGAGGCAAGAATCATGAACGTACCTTATGATCGCTTCCTTGAGTCTCTGTTGTTCCAAGCTTCACTCCGATGCCCTTATATCATCCAGATCACAACAAAACAAACCAATCGAAGTGAAGACAATTCAATATATTCAACGATTAATCCATACATATGATCAAGGAGTTATGTAATAAAGTGACATCAACTTTATGGGAAAGGGACATATTGCTGTATTAAATTGATTGAAAGTGAAACTTACAACCTGAGCCTTGATGTTGCAAATCTCCTTTTGATGGCTCCTAGCTCTGACACACACACTTGCTCATGCATGAAGAAGATCAACCACTTTTGATAACCTTGCTGGTGTCTCTAGTTGCTGTAGCATCAATCCTTCATACAATCTTCCACTAATTCTCCAATCAATCTCTTGCTAGTTTGCTCATAACCTTTTCCATGAGCCTTATCCTCAATATATAGGAGAAGATAGATTAGTTACTTGGATAGGAAATGATCCCAAGATATTAGAAAAGCCAGTTCTTAGATAACCATTCCCATGCCAACTCATCCTTCTAGAAGATTCCCTTCTAGAAGGTTCGAGATTTTATCTTTTTCCTTCCTTTAAAAGATGTTCGCACCCTGATAGTTAGGTACAGTGCGAGCCCCTCGCACCCTAGTTTAATGCAGCCTGTGAGAATCATGCATTCTCGCAGGAAAATATATAGGTAGCCTGCGAGCCTCCCTTAAAAATATGATTTATGGAAGCAGACAAAGGCAACTTTTCTCAGGAAAATGTTCTTAGTGAAGAGCTTGATTTTCCATCATCATTACATCATCACGATGACCAAAATTGTGGATAACAGTCCCACAAAGTCTATTGCCCATTTATCAAATGCATGCAATGTTACCTATGGTCATAGTGGCATCTCGTCCCTTCTATTGGGTTTACCGACCCTTTGACAGACATCATATCTCTGGCAGTACTCCTTTGAGTCTCTATGAATGGTCGACCACCATAGTCCCACGCGCAATACCTTCTGCATGGTAGCTTTCCTGCGTCATTTCCTCCTGCTATTCCCTCATGGGCTTCTGTTAAAAATCTTGGTCTTTCGTGTTCTAACACATATCTTCACAAGATGCTATATGTGCCCATTTTGTATAATTGTCATGTGATCAGTTGATAGTCTACTGCCCGAACTACCAAGTTTTTCTTCTGCGTGGTATTGTATTCCTGCGGCGCGGTACTTGTGCTCAAGTACTGAATGATATCTGCAAAGTATTCATCAATGATCTGAACTGAAAATAACTGTGCATCTGGAAATTTTTCCTCTAAATTCATAGTTTCTTCTCCGTTTGTGACCCTTGATAGGTGGTCAGGTCCTGCATTCAATTTTCTTGGCTTGACTATTACTTCGAAGTCAAATTCTTGAAACAATAGTAACCATCGATAGATTCTCCTCCCCAACACTGACTTTTTGACTAGGTATTTCAGGGCTGAGTGATCTGTGAACATCTTAAAGCGTTTTCCCAATAAGTAATGTCTGAACTTTTGTAGTGTGTAGACCATAGCTACGCCTTCTCTCTCTGTAGTGTTATAGTTCTGTTATGATTCTGATAACTTTCTGCTCGCAAAGGCTATCGGGTGATCCAATTTTCCTGCTCCAGGTTGTGCCAAAATAGCTCCAAGTGCTATGGTTGATGAATCTACATGGACATGGAATGTCTTCTCCCAGTCTGGAAATACTGGTATCGGCGCAGTGACCATCTTCTCTTTTAGTGTATCCAGACAGTTTTGACAATCGTCGTTCCATTGAAACTCTGTATCTTTTCTTAACAGTTTTTCCATTGGTGCGGTAATTTGCGCGTATCCTTTGATGAACTTTCTATAGTGTCGTGTGTGTCCCAATGTCGCTCTTAGCTGATAGGATATTTTTGGAAGTGGTAAGTTAACAATTACTGTGATCTTTGTAGGATCTACTAGTAAACCTTGTTTTCATACTATATGGCCCAATAATATCCCAAATGGTGTTCCGAATATGCATTTCTTTATGTTTAATGATATCTGGCACTGCCTACATCTTTCTAACATCAGCCGTAATACCTTTACATGGTCTTTCAACAAACTATAGACTGTCCAATTGTCCAGGAATACCTCGAGAAACTAGTGGATGAATTCCTTAAACGCGATGATGACTACTCTGGAAAATATTACTAGTGCATTCTTTAGTCCAAACGACATGACTGTGTACTGGTAGGATCCCCACACTATCGCAAACATGGTCTTGTATCTATCTTTCTGTGTTATATTGACCTGATGGTAGCCTGAGAATCCATCAGTGAATGAGTATGCTTCATCATCTCCTACGTTCTCCAACACTTCATCCGTGAAAGGTGTAGGGAATGGGTCATGTAGGCATGCATTGTTCAACTTCCTCAAGTCGAGGCATATCCATATCCCTCTTTGTTTTTTGTCCTGAACTACCATTGGGCTTATCCATTCTGATTCTTTGACTGGTTCTATGATTCCAATGCCGAGCATCCTATCGATCTCAACTTTGAATTTCTGCTTATATATTGGGTTCAGTCTGTATGGTCATTGTCTAATCAATATTGCTCAACTCTTAGTGGTATCTTAATTTCTCCTAGCTCTCCTTCTATACCTTTCATCTCTGTAAATTTTGTAGGAAACAGGTCGTCGTACTCGTGCAGTAACTCTGATATGCTTTCTACTATTTGTTCATCCCAGTAATCTCCAATGCTAGCCATTTTTGGATTCTCAACTGTCCCAATATTAACTTTCTTTACCTTGATCGACGCGGTAATAAATTTTTATTCTATAGGTGGACCTTCCACTTCTCTTTTGATTTCCACTTCCTCGATCTAAATATCGCGCGGATCATCTTCATAGGGTGCTTCCTCCTGCACATGGTAACATGACAATAGTTCTTTGACTGTCTGTCTATTGCGATGTTGCTCTTCTGTTATGAGCTCGACTTCTGGTTCCTTGATGAATATCACCCCTCTTATCTTTTTCAAAGCTGCGTCTATGTTGGGGTTCTCATGCTCGAATGAGAAAGTGACTGTAAAATTTTGTTGTAATGTCATCTAGGTCATAGTTCCTCTGTGCAGTTCCTGGTCTATATACCAGTTTGCTGTATGCTCTTTAGAGTGTGTATAAAATAATGGGACCATTCCTCTGGGGGTGTCAATTTCCACAGTGTTCTGCACTTATCCAAGTGTTTCTTTGGTGCCCCCTGTCCATCATACTTCTACTAGTTGTTGTCTTTTTGTTCTGTGTCAAATCTTATGCATAGTAACCGCTTACATTGGTACCAGTCTGTGATTATCTCTTTGTGTGCGCCCCACCATCTTGCAGGTGTGGCTTTGAGTGATATATCAAGTGAAAATAGTCTATGATTCTCTAAAACTATATCTTCATACTGTGCCAAGAATATTTCCAGGTCGTTTAGTCCATGGAAACTGGGTGGTTCCCTTATCTCTGTGCCTACCCATATTACTACGCAGTCTATTCGTGCATATCTTCTCGTAGAATCTTCATGTAGCCTTTGTTGCCAGTTTTCTAAGCCGACATCCAAGTCTATTGCACACGAAGTAATGCTCTGCCAACTGAGTATCAAATATGTAGTTGGGTTTACGTAATCCTCATCGTGCGCAGTTGTTCTGTACAATTGGCTGATTTCCTCTAAGTCTAAGAAAGTAGGTTCTACAAACCTTTCTCCTTCTGATGAGTCTAATGGTGCGATGACCCTGTATTCACTTGAATCGAATGCCATTTTATGCATCTTCAAATTGATTATGGCCTGGTTTTCAAACTCCCAATCCAAGCCAAGCAACGCTGGATATGGTGTTGTGTCGTCCACTATTTCAATTACTTCAAAATTTGCTTTAGTGCACACTCCATCCAGGTCTACTGTGACTCCTTTTAGTCTACCGATTGGTAGGAATCTGTGTTGGTTTGCTAGTTTCAGTTGGATAGGTGAATATCCTAATGTGGGCTCTCCCATGCATTCCCATGTATTATTTGGTAATACATTAACTTCAGATCCTAGATCCAGTATGATGTATCCCACGTTTAAATATCTGTTGTTGGCATTTAGTCTGAACTCCCTACTTGTTCTTCTCCTTGTATGTAGGTGATTGACTGTTTTTGGCTCTAGTTTTCCTTTCGTCTTGATGCTACATTTTTCTAGTATATTTTACAATATTTTGACAGATGATGGATCATTTAATACTTTCACACATGATTGCAAAAAGCCTTTGATTGTACTTACTTGTTCCACTGAGTGCATCTCGTTGGTATGATCCAATAACGAAGGCATCTCGTACTATGGTGCTTCCTTGCTTTGCTGCGTAATTGAAGTGGATGAAATGTCCTCCTTCTAAAATTCTTGTTGGGCTTTCTTAAATATCTCCTTCTCCTTCTGTGTGTCAAACTACTTCCTTGGTTCAACATTCTTTTTGACCCACTGGTGTTGCACTAGTTCCTGTTGAACTACGTCGTTCCCTGTTTTAGCTCCTCCGTGGGTAACTATGTTGATGTTCTGTCCTTCATCCCTTTCTTTGGCTGATATCCAATGAACATTCCAGTTGTTCTGGTTCCTTTTTTCTTGAATCTTTACTAATAGTGTCATACATTCTTCCGTATCATGGTTCGATGCGCGACAATACATACAAGTCGTTGGTGGAAGCGGGCATTCTCTTGCTTAATGTCTCAGTTGTTGACAATTATGACATACTACTGGTCCTCTACCCATTCCAAAACCTCCTCTCTCTCGTCCTCCTCCTCTGTAGCTCACTCGATCTCTTCTCAGTGCATTATACTGAGGTGCTTGATTATACTGTGCGATATTGTACTAGGGTTGTACTGTGTTGTATTGTGGCTGCGTGGTATTATATGGTTGTTGCACAGTATTATACTGCTGCTGCGCAGTGTTGTATGGGGCTGGAACTTAGTTAAATGGTGGTGTGGCTTGCCCCATCATCATTTATTCCCGCACTCTATATGCATCTGATGTCCTCTCTCACATCAGCTCCATATTTTTACAATCTTTGTCATTGTGGCCCACTGACTTGCAAAAGTTGCAATATGAACTCTTTGGGTCTGTCTGGTATTTCTGCATCATTAAGCAGTGATATGGGTTGTGACCCAGTTTCTTGCAGATTTCACACCATACTCCTCCTGTTGGTGGCGGATTTGGCATTCTTGCTACCATATACTGCGTGAATGTTGGACATTCATTCTTGTGGTGCCCTTTTGTCCTGCATGTAGTACACTAGATGGCTTCTCGTTTGTATTTACTCTTATTCTATTTTAGTTGGAATGTTAAGCTCTTCAGGTCTTCCTTCAGTTCTTTGATAGCTGGATCAGTCTATTGGTACTGGTTTTCTTTCAGTTGCAGGGCTACTTGCAAAGCCTCTGCCTGCGTCTGGAACTTTTGTTGTCGCAATGGGTATTTTAAGTGTGGTAACACTGAATTGAAGAACAAGTGTCAATGTTGCATATCAGTCATAAGATATTTCAACTTTCCTTTTAAATGCTTAAATCGTTGGTCAATTTCCCAAACAGATTCTCCTGGTTTCTGTCGTATTTCTATCATCTCATTAATGTATTGATCCTCTAAGCTCAACTTCTGTAACTCATTAATCAATAACTTCTTAATGTATGTCAATGTCCTTGTCATCCTAGGTGCACTATTTGCGTCTAGACTCATGTACCAATCTAGTGCACAGTCTCTTAGTGTAATAGCTAACTGCGCTAGTTTGGTATCTTCATCCATGATCTGTTTTTCTTCCCATATCTTTGCAAAAATGAACAAGTCTTTCTCAGGGTCTTCTTCTTCTTTGCCTTTGAATTCTGGTAACCTAATGGTGGGATCATGTCCTACCATTCTGAATGCTGAACTACTACCTCCATGTGTTGTAGCTACTTGACTAGTGCTTCCTGAATTGGCTCCTCCAGTTGTTGTTCCTTGTGTAGATGTACTTCATGTTGTCTTACTTCTTTCAAACTTCAGTTGTCTAAATGGTGGTGTTCTCTTTGGTGTATTAGTCACACATGGGTTTATGGGTTCCACACTGACATTAATATGGATAGGATTGCTGCCTTATCTTCCCGTTCTTGGACCTCTTGTCTTCCTCTCATATGTTGCACACAAGATTTCCTTAATCTGATCCACAGCCCAGAGATCCTCTACCTCTTCCTCGTCGCTTGCCAAGCCTTCCCTCAGGGCTACGACTCTCTTCTTGGCATTCACCTTGTATTGGTAGGGTACTCCACTATGCGTCTTTCCATTTGTCACTAGGATCCACTTGATCTGGTCGTCATCCATCATGATCGGATCCAAGGGTTCCTCCTTCTTTCCCTTATCCTTTCATCCTTCCATTTCTCCTCTTTCTATCCATTCTTCCCCCTTCCCCCATGCACAGAGGGAAGTTTAGCTATCTGACTCCATTTTCATTACACCTTTTTTATATAACAGTATCTTGATTGAAGTATACAACGATCTAATGTACCTTCCTTGAGTTCCTCGTAGAAACTCTTGTTCTGCTGCACTATATGACTTCGTTGTATCTACTGCAAACTTTGTTATAAATTCTGCCACAATGTTGTGGAGCCAAAAGTCTATTGCGTGGGTGAATTTGTTGGTTACTTGCTGTAATTGCTCGATCTATACGGGGTCCACTGTAATTGTCAGATCCAGTTCGTTGCATGGTTATCCTTCAACCTTAGTATCCACTACTGCAGTAAGTGTGGAAAATCACAGAAAAAGACTTCATGCAAATTAGTAAAAACGTATTTCTCAAGATATTTGCGAGGTGTTACTCTAGGGTTTTTGTTATATTTGTGTGCAAACTCCAACTCCTTTGTCCTTAGCCAAGTTTCGATCTCTGCTTTTGTGGAATTCCACGGTCTCAAGATCCCCTTCTAGTGGTTCATTTCTTTTCTTATTGATCTTACGTAACTTTTAACAGATCTTCAACATATCTCATTTACTCAATCCTCTTCTGTTTTTACCAATGACAACAAAACCATTTTTTGGGTTAGTTATGTCATATCTAAGTTCGTATTGAGTGACCCAGGGTTCATGTCTATTCGGTTTCCAACAAAGCCTATAAAACTATCGTCCCTCCTGGTAAACTAGAAGGAAACACAACACACAAGGTGCACTGCGCTATCTCACCCGAGATAGTCTTAATGGGTGGTTGCAAGACTCATGTGTTTGCAGCCTAGGATTAAGTGAGAGATCTGATAACTATGTAATGGGAGTGCTACTATGACTTCTTAACGGAATACACTGCTATTACGATTTATGTAGGAAATATAATGACTCATTCATTTAGCTTAGCAATAGTTACTGAAAGACAATAAAGACAGACATGTATTCAATCACATAACATAGATATTACCGTGGTTCACCCGCCCTTGGGATACGCCAACAAATATTTGGCTCTCATTGCTTTTATTATCATCATTTAGTCACTACAGCATCACGCTCTTACAACTCTTCTCAGTTGGGTAAGATCTATATGAGGCGGACTAGATCGCACCAGGCTCCTCAGCCTATGATCTAACCTTCAATATCTACCCTCCTCCATCATATCTAGATCAATAGCTTACAAAAGTAGGTCATACAACAAAATATTACATAGAAACTTGCTACAACAATTCTCTCTATAAAAAATGACTCCTCTCTCATAATAATCATCCTCCTATGATACCTACGCATATATATTTATACATTTCTGGCTCTTCAACCATTACAATACATTACCAAAACCCTAACCCTAGTGTCGTTAGGTCTTCCCTACATGCATGCGTGCTTTTCTCCCTTCCAGCTGTCGCTTTCCTCGTGCATGCCTTCTTTCCCAAAATCACCTTTCTTTCCACTTTTGTCTGCTTCTAACATAATAGTAGCTTTTCGAGAATTTATTCACAAGTTTATTGAATTTTATATGGATGATTGGACGATATATATCCTGCTTAAGGAAAATGTACCACTACTGCATCTGATGTTTGACAGATGTAGAGAATTGCAGATATCATTGAATCTCAGAAAGTGTATCTTTTGTGTACCACATGGAAATTTATTGGGCCACATAGTATGTCGAGAGGGAGTACTGGTAGACCTAGGCAAAGTCACGGTTATATTGAATATGCCACCACTTATGAGTGATAAGCAGTTGTGCTCCATGCTGGGGCACATAGGGTACTACCACAGGTTCATCAAAAGATATGAAAATATCACTGCACCTATGGAAAATCTACTAAATAAGGCCGAAGTGTTCCAATGGACCCCAGAATGTGATAAAGCATTCGATACCCTAAAAGAGAATCTCAACACAACACCTATTATGATATTTCCCCACTGGGAAAACAAATTTCACGTCCATGTAGATGCTTCAGGTATTGCCTTGGGAGCTATCTTAGTGCAACCAGGAGATGGAGCCATGGATCATCCTATCTATTTTGCGAGCAGGAAGTTGTCGCAAGCCGAGCACAACTATAAAACAACATAAAGGGAGGGTTTAGCTATGATTTACGCTTTGCAGAAGTTTAGAAATTATTTGTTAGGTTCTCATTTTAAGTTATTTACTGATCATTCTGCATTAAAATATCTAGTTAACAAACCTGTTTTGGAAGGGAGAATTTGTAGATGGTTGTTGTTGTTCTAGGAATTTTCTTTTGAAGTGATCATTAATCTTGGAAGATGCAACGTAGGGCCTGATCACATGTCTAGATTAGAGTTAGGGGAAAGTGGCAGAGCAGTCAATGATCAACTTCCAGACGCAAACCTGTTCTGGGTTGAGTCCGTACCAGAATACCTAGAAGACATAGCAGTATTCTTAAGTACATGGGCCTGCCCAGAAACATACTCCGAAACCCAGAAACGCCACATGGTGGTTAGAGAAACGAACTATCAATTGATTGCAGGGAAATTGTATAAGTTGGGACTAGATAGTATCCTCAGGAGATGTGTCTTGGATCATGAAAGAGAGGATACACTGTGGGAGTGACACAATGGAGTTGCAAGAGGTCATGTGGGAGGAAAGGCCACTGCACAAAAAGTCCTCCAAGCTGGACTATGGTAGGCCACACTCTTCAATGATGCAAAGGCATATGCTAGATCATGCGATGTTTGTCAAAGAGTGGGTAAGCCATCACGACGAGATGAATTTCCACTTCAACCAGTTCGAGCCTTACAAGCATTTGAGAAATGGGCGGTTGACTTTATTGGGATGATCAATCCCACAACTAAGAATTCAAAGGCTAGGTACATTATTACCGCAACTGACTACCTTACACGTTGGGCTAAGGCAACAACTATTCAAGGTTGTTCGACCGATACCACTGCTAGGTTCATTTTTGAAAATATTATCAGTCGATTTGGATGTCCTAGGAGTCTGACCAGTGATCATGGAGCTCATTTTATTAGTAGTACCATAGCAAAGCTTACAACAGATTTATTGATCCAACATCATAAAAGTAGCCCCTATTTTACCCGCAAGCCAACAAAACAGTAGAAGTGTTTAGCAAGATTATGGAGAGAGGGTTAACGAAGGTTTTTTGCAAAAAAAGGGAAGATTGGGATGACAGAATTCCAACAATACTATGGGCTTATAAGACAAACACAAGGAAACACCACAAGTACACTCCATTTTATCTAGTTTACGGGAAAAAGGTTGTGGTGCCTGCAGAATTCATTACTCCAAGTTTGTACATTGCACAGATCAAACACATGTCGGAGGAAGAATCAATTGCGTAGAGACTCATGGATTTACAAGAACCTTAAGAGACCAGGTTTTTAGTAGACTTCCATCAGTCAGTTGAGAAAGCAAGGAAAAAATCTTGGCATGATAGACACATTAAGACTAAAGTATTTGCGCAAGGAGACAAGGTCCTACTCTATGATAGTCAGTACCAGAAGCATCCAGGAAAGTTGCCCATGCATTGGTTGGGACCATTTATAGTTGTAGAGATCCGACCTTCTAGAGCAACCAAACTTGCGCAACTGGATGGTATGTTGTAGCCAAGATGGGTGAATGGTGCTCACCTGAAACCACATATGTCTTAGAACTGAGCTAAAGGACTGTTGCTCTAGTCCAAAGTAGCATGTATAGTAGTTATATTTGATTTTTTCTGCAATTTCTGTAAATTCAATTAATAAAATTGACATGTGCAGTGTTGCACTGTGATATGTAGTTCATTTCTTTTGCTGTCTAAGTGTTGTTTGATGCAGAACTACTTACTCAACAATGTAGGATCAAAAGTGTCAAGAACCTATTAATGAAAATAATTAATATGATGGGGACCCCTTTGTGGTCAGAGGGAGAGTGATTCCAAATGTAATCTGAGTCCATGTGCCACACGAACCCAGTCCAGTCATAGCCTTTATTACTACTACAGTACCCTGTAAGAATTTGGTTAAGCCATAAAGCTGCGATACACGAAGATGCCATCGGTATTCATGCTGAGATTCTCATCCATCAAATGGTAAGGTCTGAAATTGGCCATGTCCCTGTCCAACTTGCATAGTAAATGCCATAATCGCCCAATAGGATTTACCCCGTTAACCAGTCCTGTTGGACAACTCAGATCCAAATTGCATCTATAGGGTAATGACGAACAACAATTATTACTAAACTTGTCAACTAAGCCCGAGTATAAGGCTATGAGAATTCGCTGTGGGACGCATTGTTTCCTAGAAATCACTTAGAGATTTACAAATTTTGTAGAGTGAGAAAGCCGGTGTAATCCCTCGACCCTTAGTCGTGATCCCCAATCCTTGGTTCACCTGCAGAATTTGATGATAATTCAGACTCACAATGCCGAGAGCTATAGGGAGTTGAAGCACTGTGTCTAAGGATGCAGTACCAGATGATCCCTGATACCCCCGAGTTGAGGTCATGGGTGATCTGAAGGGGAAGGTGGAGCAGGTCAAGCTCCTCGATCTCGAATTAACAGACCAAGTCTTGTTCCCCCAGATGAACATAGAAGTTTTTGGAGTATTGCTCTAGATGAGTTGGGAGGCATGCAGTTTGTGCCAAATCTCGAATTTATTAACTTGTTCAACTCAACCATCATGAACCTTAGGGACTTACCAGTGTTCAACACTGCTGGAGAAGTTGCGAGGTGTATTTAGTTCCTGATCAACAGGGTGGACAACTAAAGTATGTGGTTGGATAGGCGATATCCAATCCACATAGAAGACATCCACCAACTTACTAGACTGTCCCTTGAGGGAAAGGACATGTCCAAAGGATTTAGGGTTCCATCAGGCATGACAAGAAGAAAGGGGAGCCCATCCTATATGAAAGGTTCCACACGTAGAGGGGGGATCGAATAGCCAAGATCGACCCCATACTACCTGAGACAGTCAGGACTAGCTGCTACATCATAGATAGCAAAGTCATGAGGTCTTACTACAAGGGAGAATGCACACTGGATGATTTATTAGTGGCAGATTTTTGTGCCAATGGTGTTGTCTTCAACTAGTGTAGCTACCTATTGGAGGAACTACTTATGTCTTGTGAGGAAGCCCATGAGAAAGGTGGTACCTTCACCTATGGCTACTTGTTTCTTGTGTTTGCAATGCTCAAGTGGACACCACCCAATGGAAGATGTTGGCGCTAGCAGATAAGGGGTGCCTAGAAAAAATGTTTGAGCCCTGACATTTAAAGGTGGACTCGGAGAACACCGCCTTCAACAACACAACATTATCCAAGTGGTACACTGGGATTATTGACACAACAAAGAGGTTGCACATTCCATAGGAGCTTCTCAACTGCAATACGAGGAACATAGCCTTCAACATGAACTAACACCATACATTTGTGTGGCTGAGGTATGCCAACAGGGAGGAATTCCACTCACGGATGATGTCATTATATTTGGATGAAGAGGCCTTCGACAAGGAGGTGATGTTGTGTCCTGGAGTCAAACGCAACCCGTGCAAGTCAGGGATGCACTATGTTTTACCCGCCGAGATGCTGAAGAAGAAAGGTAAAGAAGCAAGGCTAGGACTGAGCTCAAGCCTAGAGGTGCAGAAGAAAGAAGCTTTGACACAGACAAAATCTGAAGAAGAGGAGGAGACATAGCCATTAGAGTGCCAAAAGAGGACACTGTCAGTGTTCCTACAACTGCCAGAGCAAGATGTATTGACAGGTAAGGATGTCAACGAAATTCTTAGCACTGTGTTCATTACAGAACCCGTGGCTAAGAAACTTAGGATGGGGGTCTCATCGAGCAAGGTTCTGAACCCCCAACCCATCTCATCCACCATCCCCCGCACTCGCTCAACGGTTCGAGGAGCCCCTATCATACATATCTAGGATGACCCTAAGCCTGACACCCCGCCATCCACCATCATCACTAAGCACCCTCTATCACCACCATAACCCCAGGCGCCACCTCCAGAAATCGAAAGTCCACCCCAAACCACTGATCCATAACCCATGCAGCTCGATCCCCCAAAAATACGTAATCAAAGGCCAGGAATCCCTGGCCCAAACCCAAAATTATTCGAGCATAGACCATAACTTCCTAGTCCAAATCTAGAATTACCTGAGCAGAGGCTACAATTGACTGGCCTGAACCCTGAAGCACAGGACCATCAAATCGTATCTTTTGTGCCGCATAAGGACACTCCATCGTCAACAAAGATGAAAATGGCAGAAAAGCCACAAGTCCGAATTCCCTAGCACACTTCCTCAATGACCAAGGTTGAGGGTGCCATGGGAAGTGCAAATCTGGAAGCAAAGGCATGTAAAGAGGCAGAGATCCCAGAGGTTCCAATAGAACCAGAGACAACTTCAGGACAGAGCGTAACATTAGCGCAGGAACAGATGGAGCTAGTTCTCCAAAACCCTCAGCAGTGCGCAGAGTTGCTGCAACTGCCTGGACATAACATAAGTTCTAACACTCCTACCATTAGCATTGAGGTTGAGGCTTGTTCAAAGACCATCCATAAAAGAGGATGAGGTAGAGACTCCCTCAGAACATTCAATGGCCAGTGGACTACCACTATAGGTTCAAGCACCCATGGATTCCACCCCTTCTTCCACTAACTTTGCACAGTGGCCAACAATGCACCTATTTGGAATGATCAGAGCCTCAACTGATCACCTGGAGTAGAGGCTCCAACAGGCCAAAATTTCTACAGAGTTCACAAGGGAGGAAGCGCTCCTTGTGCAAGCGTGAAAAAAATAGGAAAAATAGGAAGAACATGACAAGATCTAGGTGGAGCACAGACTGGAAAGAGTTCAAGAGAGGCTTGCTGAAGCTTGGCCTGAAATATGGAAGGTCTCACCCCAATTGCCAAAATCCATTGATGCAGGAGCACTCGAGTATTAGATCAAATTACTCCAATAAGCATGGTCACAATTGTCCATTCACGCCGAGCATTTGGAAGTGAAGTTGTGATAGAGTCAACAAGAAGCAGAGAAACATCCTCGAAAGTTGCAGGAGAAGATGGATAAAATAATGCTAGAAGGAAATAATGCCCGAGCAACACTACACAAGCACACAACTGAGTGCACAAAGACATCTAGAGAAGTCAACCATTATATGGGCATCATTGCTAGGCATAACCAGACTCTATAAGATGTGCGCACTATAATCCAATTGTTGAATGAGGAAGTTGCAGCTACTATGGATCCGTTGGAGAAACAACTGTTGTGGGGAAATTCTACCCTACGGACTAACAAGCTAGGGCTTAAACTTGCATGCAGATCATGACCCTTCAGAAATTACTTTTAACCTTCTACC
>JZKD02S0715394.1:553152-584591 GCA_000966675.3 Picea glauca | reverse complement strand
TGAGCGGAATGAAATGAAAACATAGATTGATAATATTAACAAAGAGACATAGTGAATAATAATAGAGATTCATTTAAACTTGACTTCTATTAAAATAAGAAAAATGTTGAAACTGTAAAATGCAAACTAAAACAAGCTTGTTATAATGATGACAACTTATCTCTAAGAAGAGATGTGACAGCTATGCTCATTCACAAGAACATGAGTACAATGAGGCTCTAAAATCCTTTTTACAATAAACATGAATTCCAAGATCCTAGACATCCCAAAAACCTAACCCTAGGAGATGAAGCATCAAAAGTCATGTGGGCCCCGTTGGGGTATGTTGGTACATCAACTTCCCGAGGTCGTAACTTTTGCATGTGATCTCCAGTTGGGGCACATGATAGTTCATTTGAAAGGTATCAACAAGGATCTTAGTTTCATAGGCTCAATCATGCCTTAAGTGATCATTGAGGTTCCTAATAGCGAAAAAACATCGTTTAGGCCCTCAAATGGCCGAGGAAGTTTACAACTCGAAAAACTGTTAAAAATAGTAAATTTCCAAAAAACTATTTTGAGCCAGTTGGAATAGGTGGGTGGCCACCTATGTCATCCTAGAACAGGGAGAGAGAGAGTTTAGTGCACCAATGAAAAGTGTTACTGCTGATATTGTTTCATATGGAAGTTATCCATACAAAGAGCAATATGAATCTAAATTGTTGGTTAATAGGGCCGTGAAGGAGACATAAAAGCCTCATTGATACCAACTAGTTATGTAGTATAAAATCTATTTAATGAAAACTATGCAGGAATGAATGGATTTATGTAATTATAATTCATAATAACATAAGGGAAATTAGGATAGAAACTTCCTTAGCCAAAAGTACTTGTTGAAGTAGTATTATTGTATGAGTTGAGTGCATTATGGCAATGATATTCCATTTGGTATGGTAAAGAACAAGGGGCCTGCATTAATTATAAAGCTATTAGATTTTGAATGAATACATATAACATAGTAGCATATCAGGATTTTGTTGGTTATGAGTTAGTAACCAAAGTGAGTAAAGGAACATGACCTGTTATAGGAATAAATGATAGTAAATATGTTCATGTAAAAAACCAAGAAATGGTTAGATCTGGAAAGGCCATAGTGCTACACATGTGTCCAATGAACTTCCTACTATACTTAGGGTTTGGAATGCAACCTTTTTTCCAACACTAAGGAGCACCATAGAATTACATTCTTGGTGTAGTGTTGGGGTTGAAAAGGAAGACATCCAAATAGTTGAGAAAGAAATAGGAAGTGTAAGGATGAGATATTGAAGCATTGACCAGATTTTCTAACTCACCATGTTGGGATGCTTGATTTGTATAAAAGGGTGTTCTAAAGATAGTGCCATGATGCATTGAATAACATGCATGAGTAAATAATGAAAGTGTGAAAGTGGTAAACTTTACACACATACATGATAAGATAGAGTTGTGTATGCTTGAATTCATTTGTTGAATACACTTGGGAATGCATTTATATATTATATTAGGTGGAAATGGCTATGCTAACAGCTAGAAGGATGTAGTTATTGTTAACCCATGAAGCTTATAAATTTTCAGGGGTTGTTGGATATTGCAATGAAAGAGTTGCAACTTAAGGTAATCACATAAGGATGGACTACATGAAATTTTTGTCAGGGAACAAAGTAAATGAAAATAATTGTGATGAGGAAAGGGTTGATTGTTGCTATCTATATATATATATAACTAATAGATGTGATTGAATTGTTAGGTGTAGACAATTCTAAAATTACTTGAGAGTTTTTATAAATAATGCAATAAAAGTATGTTGTGCATGGTATACTGACCATTTATTCAATTGAATGCAAGATGAAGTGTTGAAAAAAAGTAGTCCCAAATATGGAACTGATAGAATCCATAATGAATACTAATGCATGTTGTTGCAACAATCAAGAAAATATGACATGGAATCTCACATTTTGGGAAAAAAGTTGAAATTATTTATGAAATAAGTTTGAAGTTCTAAATGGAATTTTTATAATGTTGTCTCATTATGAATGTTTGTATATGCTACAGATGAGATTCTATTATTACAAAAGGAATACTTGAGAAGAGAAGCTATTGTTGGGACACTAGAACCCTATAATTGCAAAACCTTGCTAGGGGTTTGTTAATGAGCTGGCACTCTCTTTATGTGTGAAATCCTAGGCAATATGGATCACTGAAGGATTGTGTATTAGTGAAGGGATGCCTAATTCTAGAAGGGAAAGTGCAACAAGGAAGAGGTAGCACAATAATGTTTTAGTGATCTTAACTTTTACTGAAGCAACTCTATGGAAACAATGAAAAAGACTTCTAGCTAAAATATGAAGACAAGACCAAAAAGATAACAAGCTTCAGTAGCAAAGGCATGGAACTTTTTGAAGAATTTAGAAATGCACTTTGTATATAATGCACTGAGGACAATACGTAAATAAGGGGGAGGGGAATGTAATATCCCCAGGTTGATCCCCAATTATAATTGTACATGTGTTTTTTTTATAGGCTGGTGAGTTAGGATATTATAGGCATGAAGGTCTATGCAATTATTATACTGAAGAGCTTAGATGTTGAAGGGATATCACGTCTATTATTATAAAATGAAATCACTCAGATACTAATAAAAATCACACCACTATTACAGACCAAACTGGCAAAAGAATAATGGGGCTAAACTCCACTAGAAGAGAAACAAGGATAAGGTTCTAGGAAGAGAGCTAAGTCATAGGGGCTTAAGCCAAGGGAAATATTATTAAATATTTCCTAAAGTCACTTTATGGGATATATACCAATTTATCCTAAGTACCCATAGGGAGGGAATGTTGGTCAGTCATTGGTATCACATTAGGCTATGCTTGCAGTGGTATTTGTGCATTGCATCTGTATGGTATGGTATGGTATGGTATGGTTTTGTACCTTGGTTATATAATGCTCACCATTTGGAGTTTCTTCCTTGTGGTATCACTAAGATAGCCGATCGTGCTTTCACCTTCCTTTTCCTTGGTTCAGTTAGGTGTTCTGTACCTATCACCAAGTGGGTGCAAAGGGGGATCATAAGGTGACAAGTGCCATTTTATGAACATGCAATATATTGGGAAACCTTAGTGTAATTTCCCATTTTGACCATCATTATTTCCAATGGGGGGAAAAATTCTATCTATCATTCTCACAAGGAGGGGAGAGGAGCACACTCATATGTTACCATTCATACCCTACTATCATCTACCATCTGTGTCGTGCTGCTATCCATGATGGTACTGGAGAGTTGGTAGCTTCCTGTAACGAGTGTTTTCTTGTAGGATTGAAATGAAGAGGTAGGTTGTCAGGCCTGTGGGTAGTTAAAGAAGTGGGTTTTCAAGCTCGTGAGAATTCTCTCCATGTGGGAGAATTGTTGTCAAAGAGGCAAGTTGTCAGGCCCATAAGCATTCTCTCTAGGTGAGATAATTTCTGGGAATTGATTTCCCAAAGTGCCAATTGCAGCTACAAGGCTTAGAGACTTTCTGTGACTGATGAGTAGAGAAGGGGCACACTTCCTGAAGTGAGACAAGAATGTGGGGAATGAGGTATTGCAGCTGGGTGGAGTTGGCACTTGAATCTAAACATTATTATTGTTTAACAAACTTAGCTTGGGATAGAAATCCCTTTTCCCAAGTGGAGTTTATGCCTAGCTCGGGGGTGACCTATTGTTGAGTTATAAGAAGCCGAGTCTAAGGATGGGAGGAAAGTTGGAAGTCTGCATGCAGTTGGTGGCTATTTATATCAGATAAGTTCCCTCCATGTGTTTTTTTAAATTATTGTAATAATATTTATGTGATCTTGTGTTGGATACTTACTGTGCAAATGTTCATGTGCTTCTATTATGGGTATTTGTTGTGTTAATTGTATTCAAAATACTTGTTGTTAAACTTGTACAATAGTTGTGATATGTGATTGTTGTCATGGGTTTTTACTGTTGTAATTATCCTTGAGTATTTTATGTTGGGATTGTTCAGATAAGGAAATTATATGTTACATAAATTAATAATTGTAGTGGTAACTATGCTTGTGTGCATATGTTCCTATAATTGCCTGAAACTACAAATTTTGTGTATGTGCAGAGTCTATGTAATGTGTTATGTGTTTTTTCCAAGGATATTGGATGTGGTAATGATACTTAGGCATATATTGTTGGTATTTTATAAATTTTTGTTTATATGTAGAGTTTCCATTTAATTCAATGGTTACATAACTAGAAAACTAGGCGTAGCTTAGCCAACACTAGTGTTGAGGGATCTAAATTCCCTTTGACTTGACAATAGGAATCACGCCCAGAGACGAGGCCCGATAAGAATCTTCCCTATTTAAGGTAGCGTGATTCTCTAGATTGATGATTTGGCAAGTTTTGATGGTCTTTAAATTTGGTTAAGGGGAGGCGATCTTCTCTCAACTAGACTTTTCTCCTTTTCTTTTATTAGTTTATTTCTTGAGTACTTGGTAACTAAATTCTGAAGAAGACTAGGCGCATGTTAACCTTTTACCAACAACATGTAAATGATATCCCTCTTTAATCAATATTGAACAATAATATTCTATTGATCAAGTAGTGAATATCATCTAATAATTGAAAAGGAACAAATACGGGAGAAACATATAACTAGAAATAATTCTGATTACTGCATAACATAAGAAACTTTTAAAACACCATCGAATTTATGCCAATATCCATTTAGCAAACCATAATAATTCAAGATAGCTTAAACACAAGTACATTCCTAGTAAATAGCTCACATCAGATAAGTGTATGCAGAACAATCCATAGACTACGCTAATCCACAAGCTTTGGCAAGAATTGTCTTCGACTCTATATGAGCTTGAATATTAAACGTCAAAGTAGTTCTTCATCTAACAATCAATATTTTACACAAAACCATCGACCCTTAAATACAAGGTTGGCATCCTTATTTATATGGAAAACCCATGCAATAATAATAATAATGTCTACTTAACAAAAATAAAACAAAAGATAAAGTGGATTGTGTCCACCTGGAAGCTATTAGTGAACTTCAGTCATCTCAAAGGATTCACCTCATCATATTTAGACCACTGGGAGAAGAGATCCTTTCATGTATGTAGATATGGGAAATGATGTTGATCCATCGACATACAGAGCTTATCCTTCATTTCCATCACCCGGTCTTTGAATTGGTCTATCTTGAAGCCTAGATGTCATAGGAGCCACACTACCCTTATCATTCCATCGATGAATATCTTAAACTTCCCCTTTTCAAATGTTTTGATCTCATGATCCTCAGTCTCAAATTCTGCATCGAGCTCCTCGAATTGCCAGAATATGGTGCATAGGCTAACAAAGTAGTTAGTTTTTCCAAAATATGGGGACCGAAGGTTCCTCATTTTCTAATTTATGTTGTCCCAATTCCTGAGACATTCCTCCCATATTTCTCACATTCTCTGTTGTGGCTCTACCACCAATTGTTTCCAATATTTTGCCACTATTTTGAACTTGACCAGATTCTCATATGCGAGCAACCTGATACCATGTTGTTCCTCTTCTCCTCAACCTTTTTGGATCTCTCTAATGTATTTGATTTGATCCCAAACCTAATGATATTTCATAGACCACCTCATCATGTCCTTGTAAGCTATGAGGCCCATCAAGGAATCTTCCTGATAGCCAATAATCTGGATCATGAAAATTTCTCTTTCTAATTTGAATTGGCCATAAATCTCCCTAACCTAGACCTTTAGGAACCCTACTAACAAGGTTGTGTCTTGATAATATTTTAATTGATGTCCGAGTATTACCAAATGAACCCTCATATAATTCGCCTCCCGCTCATCTTCTTTCACTCTGCCGATGGAAACATTGGATAATTTGTTCATCCCCTTTAAATACCTTCCAGTTGGTGATGTTGTCCAGGACAAAAGGTTTGTATAATATCTCTATAACTAACCTATAGGATTCATAATATTCCAAGGGAGATAATCTCAAATATGTTATGGCTAAAGAATCAACCAATATATTTTTAGAATGAGGTATGGCTGTGATGTTGAATTCCTAGAAATTTTCTATCAACTTATGAACTTCCTGCTGATAATTCCTTAAATGAGAAGAATCACAATGGATATTGTTATTTAACTGTCTGACAATGATTTCTAAATCACCAAAGGAAACTATCTCCTTGATATTTAGGTCAATGGATTTCTTAAGTCCTTGAACTAGTGCCTCATATGCGATGGTATTGTTTGTGCATTCAAAATCTAATCTACATGACAAAAAACTATGTTTTCTTATTGGATCAATGAAAATGCAGCCTACACCAGCCCCTTCTTGGGATTTTGATCTGTCAAATAACAAACTACAGATCTCAGAAGTGAATTTGGGTACTCTCTTGTCTAAGTCTACCTTGGAATTTCCTTTTCATCTTTTACAATTTGAGTGTGAAAATTCTGTTCAGGTTTACTATATTTCTCAACTATTTCAGGATTATCCTGCAGTGGCAACTCTAACCTTTGTGAAAATATCACTTCAGATAAGCATGGTGAGAAATTATCAAATTTAGAGTTGTAAGAATAATTTCCTAGGATTGGGAATTCAACACAGGAGGGTTCGTTATGAGCTTCTAGGTCAGTGATGGTATGTTTCAAATATTTTTCCTAATTAATCATGATCATGTTAGGATTTCCCTTCAATGATAACCAAACGTGGGACCAATCCGTACTGAAATATCCATGTAATTTTTCTAACCAATCCCTACTTAACAACATCCCATAGGCTTCTAGAATATCTACAATTATGATGTCTATGACCTGGTGGAATTTTGGGTTAGAGGCAATATGGATCATGACATATTTTAGTTCCCGAATTACCTTAACTTTGGTTCTATCTAATTGAATAATGTGTGTTTCACTTTTGGTAGGAGTATAATTCATCTTCTTGCACATTAACAAATGCATGATGTTCAAAGAGCACCAGAAGCAATTAAACAATTGTGCAAATTTCTATTGTAGACTTCGAAGGTTAACAAAAATGGTGGGACAAATGACATATGTTTCTTATAGGTACACACCGTGTTCACATTAGGCTTATTGAATTATCCATATATTCCTTTCCCCAATATTGTATTTGGATTTGGATTTGGATTTAACATGAGCTTGTCATCCTCCTCTAAGGCTTGTAACAATAGATATTTCTGTTGAGGAATTCTACATAATTCCATCAGATAAATGTTGGATTTCAACTTCTCCAAGTCTTCTACCATGTTATATTCTAGCTTTGTTGTTTTGCAAGCCTAGAAATTTGGGGCAGAATTAAGTGGCTGGGTTGGTTGAGCTGAGGAGGGTTTTTTCTCAGATCTCTTAGGATTTTGTGCTATGATAGGTTGATTTTGCATGATGGGTCCCTTGCTCCTAGTTTGGACTACTAGATATTTTAGTAATTCCTCTTCTTATATAGGACTATCATAATATGACGTATGGATGACATCCTACAGAGCCATAGATGTTTTCTCTGGTGGCTCACTAACCTCATTTTTTGTAGTATTTGATGTTTGGTCATTGGGTTGTTTAGTTAGAGCACAAACATCCAAGAAATGGTTGGCCAATAAGTTCATGGAATTAACCCATTGAGGGTAGTGTTTTTCTAAATGATGTTCTTGATGGTAATTGTTGGTGCTCATAAATGTCCTATTTTCATCCATCTTTCCCTTCATCATTCTCCGTATTTCATATCCCCATTAACCTTTCATGATATCCTTTTCATAAATGTATTTGGGTTTCACCTTATTATTTTCCACTTTATTCATTTTAGTATTAAAAGGGAATTTGTGATTAAATATTAGAAAATTGACACATTTTCATATATATCTCAAAAATGTGTGAGCTTTGTAATGTGTAGGAATATGTGAAGGATTAATTCAAAAGGACTTCTCAAATACTTCGTCCACCATCTCAAGATTTGAGGAGATAATTCAAGCTTGTTCCAAGGAGAAGATCATGGAGATTTGGTTGGCATATCTTATCCAAGATATATGAGAGATATGTGTGAGAATTTGAATGGATTATATTTTGTAATAATGGGGAATTGGTTGAGAGAAAAGTGGATTTGTAATTATGAGATGCTTATATTCTTTTAAAGGCTCTCATGTATAAAAGAGAGTTCTCTCTCTTCATGAGGAGTAGTAATAATTGAGGAATAATTTGGTAGTCAGTCAATAGTCATTGACTAGTCCTTATGATTTGAAAGAGAAAGGGATTCTTAGCTTTGATTCATAGTTTTGGTTTTCATGCTTTCATTGTTTTGTTATGAAAATTGATTTGATTGTTGTAATGTAAGATTGCTTCATTGGTGTGAGCTCACATATGTTGTTGTGTCATTCAACTCTTCACATGTTGTATTTGCTTTTCCTTCATGTAGTTCTCCTTTCATAGATTAATTTCATTTACGCAATTTCATTTCAGCTGTAGGTTGTAGTAATTCAATTCCAAGTCATGTGTTTCAATTTCCTGCATTAGATTAATGATTCAATTTCAGTCATAGCTTAAAATTTAGATTATATTAGTCCCGCTTCAATCATGCATATACTTTGTGTGTGCTTCGTAAGTTTACGAACCTTGGATTAACAAATTAGATAGTTGGGCAAGTACTACAATGCAATTAATTCAACATTAGCTAGGCTCAATATAACGACTGTCGTTCCCTTATTACGATTGTTGTTCCCTTTACAAGAAGTGTCATTCATTTGAATAGAACAACTATAGCTCCCTTTATGATTGTTGTTCCTTTACATGTGTTGCATCTCTCAAGGATCGGGTATTGAAAATGGAAGGTAAGAACCTATGTAGGCAACAAGTAAAATGCTTGTGCCAGCACCTACCTTCGGTTGATGCATAGAGGTTGTTTTTAGGACATATTTATAGCCCAACAGTAATTATGATAAGAATCAGAGGCCACTTCTCATTCTATTGGTTTACATGGTGGTCATGTCAGCAAGAGTCCTCTCCTAGACGGTTGTTGTGTTTCCTTATTTGAAAATGAGATTTGGTTGTCTTTACATCCTTTCATTTGAAATTCATTAATTTTGGCTTCCTCAAAATTCTCAACCAGAGTGAGTTTAGCGGCCCTCTTAATGAACATAGAGACGAAGGTTGGTAATGTGTTAGCGTATACCTCATTTTGTAGTTCTTGGGTAGGTTTAGCATCAGGTTGAAATTTGTTAAGGATGGTTGTGAATCTCTAATCAAAATATTTGAACTTCTCTCTCAGACCCATGGTGGCAGCAAAGAGTTGACCCATCAAGGCCCTGGTAGTCGTCTCTTTAGAAAATTTATCCAAAAAGTGTTTCTGAAATTTCATCCAACTATTAATGGATCCGACCGGGAGATTGAAATACCATGTTGAAGCTAAGTTCTCAAACGTGTAAGAGAAAAATCTACACACTATGTCTTCATGTTGGGCATTCATCAATCTTATTTCCAATATGAACTTCTTGATGTGGTATTCGGGAAACCCTGTGATTTTAGGATCAAATTTTGGGATAATTTTCTCTGGGTGCCTAGGAAAGTGGTGTAACCACCCCGATATGGCCAAGGCATCCCTAGCCAACCATGGCTAGTTGTTTGCAGGTTGATCATTACCTTCTGGGATTTATTCATTGTTGTTTTCCATGTTGTCTGACCCATTATCCGAGTTTTCTAAGATAAAATTGATTTCTTTGGATTCATAACTATTAGAATTAGAGTGTGTACTTGATGGCGGGGTGACAAGAGAAGTTTTAGGAATAAAACTAAGAGGTTTCTCATTTTCAGTTAGGGAAACATATACTAGATCCTCAATCGTATGGACAAAGGTGTGATCTAGGGTATCAACTACCGGTCTTGCAAGTTGTTTCCTGCGGGGAAGAAACAAAGATAATGGAAATTCTCTGATTTGATGAGCATATTCTCTTGTAACCTCCTAAATGCTTTGATTTTTTCATTTTGAATCATGTAGGGAATTTCTAGGTGAAGGTACGAACCGTCTTCAGCGTATGGTGACTCACTAGTAGTAGACGTACCTTCAATGTTATGGTTGTCCCGAGAAGGAAGAACCATGCATGTGGGCTATTTTGAATCTATAGGTTGTTTGAGATAAGTTCCTATTGAAAGAACTATTTTGACTATCCATGCATTCGTCGGGCCCTTCTTCTAGCGCCAATTTTGTTGAGGGGTCTAAATTCCCTTTGACTCAACAACATAAATCACACCTAGAGACAAGGCCCAAGTAGACTCTTCCTTGTTTAAGGTAGAGTGATTCTTTAGATTGATTATCCAACAAGTTTTGATGGTCTTTAAATTTGGTTAAGGGGAGGCAATCTTCTCTTAACTAGAATTTTCTCCTTTTCTTTTATTAGTTTATTTCTTGAGTACTTGGTAACTAAATTCTGAAGAAGACTAGGCACAGGCTAACCTTTTCAAACATCATGTAAATGATATCTCTCTTTAATCAATATTGAACAATAATATTCTATTGCTCAAGTAGTGAAGATCATCTAATAATTGAAAGGGAGCACATATGACAGAAACAAATAACTAGAAATAATTCTGATTACTGCATAACATAAGCAAATTTTAAAACACCATCGAATTTATGCCAATTTCCATTTAGAAAACCATAATCATTCAATATATCTTAAACACAATTACATTCCTACTAAATAGATCGCAACAAATAACTGTATGCGGAACAATCCACAGACTACGCTAATCCACAAGCTTTGGAAACAAATGTCTTCGGCTCTATATGAGCTTCAATACTAAACTTCAAATTAGTTCTTCATCTAACAATCAATATTTTACAAAAAACCCTTGAACCTTCAATACGAGGTCAACATCCTTATTTATATGGAAAACCCATGCAAAAATAATAACAATGTCTACTTCACAAAAAAAAAAAAAAAGATAAAGTGGATTGCATCCACGTGGAAGCTATCAATGAACTTCAGTCATCTCAAAGGATTTTCCTCGTCATATTCAAACCACTGGGAGAAGATATCCTCACATGTATGAAGATATGGGAAACAATGTTGATCCATCGACATGCCAATCTTATACTTCATTTCCATCACCCGATCTCTAAATTGGTCTATCTTGGAGCCTAGATGGCGTATGACCCACGCTACCCCTATTGATCCAACAAAGAATCTCTTAACCTGTCCCTTTTCAAATGTTATGATCTCACAAACCTCAGTCTCAAATTCAACATCAAGGTCCTCAAACTAGTGGACTATGGTGCGGAGGTTAACAAAGTTGTCAGGTATGCCAAACTCTGGTAATCGAAGGTTCCTCATTTTTTGATTTATGTTGTCCCAATTCTCGAGACATTCCTCCCATCTTTCTTGAATTCTCTGGTGTGTCTCTACCACCAATTGTTTCCAATATTTTGCCACTATTTTGAACCTGAACAAACTCTCATTTATGAGCAACATGATACCATGTTCCTCTTCTCCTCAACCTTTTTGGATCTCTCTAATGTATTTGATTTGATCCTGCACCTGATGAGATTTCTCAGACCAACTCATCATGTCATTGTAATATTTGAGGCCCAACAAGGTCTCTTCCTATAGCCAATGATCCAGGTCATGAAAATTTCTCTTTTTGATTTGAATTGGCCATAAATATCCCTCAGCTCGACCTTTATGAACTTGACTTCCAGGGTTATGTCCTGATAATATTTTACTTTATGTCTAAGGCTTACCAACTCTTCCCTCATATAATCTACCTCCCGATCATCTTCTTTGTCTCTGTCGATGGTAGAATTGGATATAGACATTTCGACTCCCAACAATTCTCTTACTCTGGACTGCTCAGCCTCCAATAGGGTTTCCTTTGTGGTGATCATCACAATGTTGTCCAGAGTGATTCTTATTTTCTTGTTGGTCCTCTTGACTATTAATCATATTTTGTTGTCTTAAGTGATTTTCTGGACATCATCCACTTCATCTATAGGCTCAGGGATTGGATGATCCCCCCATGACAGGGCATTTCTTGGACTTCTTGGTGTGTGGAAATGTTCAATTATTGGATCCTTTTCCCTGTCAATTACTACAACCTGGTTGCGAACGTTCTCCTCTCAGTATTGTGTTATTGAGGGATGCTCATGTCCTCTTTCTATTTCCATCCATATCTTAGTGGGTGTATCTTCAATTTATTCAATGCTTACAGTACTTTTTGTGACCTCCTTTATTGTGGTTTTTACCTAAGTTTCTATCCTTGTGGGTGAAGATTGTGCTGGAGGTTCTGCCATGGTATTCTCAGATGTTTTTCCACCTTCTGGCTCTTTATCAACATCTCCTTTGTTAGTGTCACTCCTGCATGGGTTCCCATCACCAAGGTATCTTTTCTCTCCCTTTTTACCTTACATCCTATTCTTTATGATGACAATCCCATTGCCATTCTCACCTTTATCCCCTAGAGATTCTGCAAGCTCTCTATCTTCTAGTTCATTCTATCCTTTCTTACAACTTTTGGTCCTTGATAAAACTGTACAAGGGTTGCAGTCCTTGATAAAACTATGTATTTAGTATCTCTGACACTACCTCATTTAAAATAGGAATTGCAATATCTACATCCTCAGGGTCACTGCCATATATTGTGATAAAGTAAAGAATCACAGGTGCTACCCTCCTCAAGATAGATGGATTTGTTGAAATTTTCATTTCTAACTCAGTTGTTGGTTCTCCTATCAGAGCTCGCTTCAAACTCTATTGTTCATCATATTCCCCAATTGAGGTATTTCCTGGGTTTTTTTTCTCCACTTCCTCCCTAAGTGTAACTGGAGTTATTACTATGAATGCTACTTCCTGAAGATAAGGGGTTTGCCTCTGCAATTGCATCATCCTTTCGGCCTCTGCCAAGAGTCTTTGTGCCTTAGACCTTCCTTCTATCTTGTTTGTATTTTCACCTTGATCTTGTACAACTGGGTCTACTATTTTTTCTAACAAGTCCAATTGTTCATTCCTAGGTAAGGCCACAAATATAATTAAATATGGTTTTTCTCTCCTTTGCAACACTTCATCTCAATTCAAGGCATTGTCTGTGAAGATCTCATCCTCAAAAATGCCATGCACATATGGCGAATGGGATACAACTTGATTAGCATGTTGAGCCACTAATTTCTTGGGGTCATGTTTCTTGTATCTCCCAATAAAAAACCTATACTCTATTTGATTATGAGCTTCTTGCCTGGCCTGTGTGGTGTCCTTCACAAAATGGTATCCTACATAAAACCCATAAGGGATGAATACCCTTTTCGTTTCCTTTACCAAGGAGGCCTTGAAACCTTGTAGTATGGTCTGGTAGAAAATTTCTCCAAAAACCATCCTGTCTAACACATGGGATGATAGTAAGTGTGGGGCAACAATGGATCCAAATATTCTAATATAGGTGATTATTTCTTCTAGTTACAAATCTCCAATCTTAGATATCACTCTCCTCGCTGCATCAGAGAGCCTTGGGCAGTCTTGTTTAAATACCAATGAATGTGCCCGAGCTATAAATCCATCACAAATTATAGTGATTGATATTTTGTACATTTTTTCCCATAATACATTGAAATAAACATGGATTGGAAACTTAGAGACATGCCAAATTAAAATCAAGCCCGAGAACACATTCCTAGCGCATATCGCATCTAGAAGATAAGATGCCATAAAAAATGCAGGGGTTTCTTCGGTTTTTGGATTTTGTGCTTCCTCTATCCTGGTGCTTAATTGTTTGGAAATAATGAATCCCCAGCTAAATATGATCTAAAAAATAGCCACTGTGTAATCCAAAGGCATTCATGCCCCAGATAACTTGGAGAAATCCTTTTCCCCATATAATTGACTTATTAGGGCCATCAAGAACATGTAGGGTTCCCTAAGGTTCACTATATTGTACCACCCTGAGGCTCGGTATACGAACTTCTTGTCCTCCCTCCACCAAGATGCGAGTAACTAACCGGTGTTATGGCGCTCGCAAAACTCAAAAAAAAAATCATTGCTTAGCTTGACCTTGGCATCCTTAATTTTATAATATGAACTTACCTCTATTGGAAAGAAAATGCCAATACACTCTCCATATTTATTGTTTATCAGAAATTCTTTGCATTTGTATGGTGGATGATCCATTATAAGATTTCCACACATGGTAGAATAGGGGTCCTAGATGCCACCATATATAGTGAGGAACGTTTGATATTTTGGAACACTTGGTCATCTAATTCCCTCACCTCCGGATCACTATGAGGAGTAAACTCTGGAAAATCATCGTGGTGAATTTTGTTATACAAATCAAGCCAAGTTGGTAGGAGTACCTTGGATGTTGTGATCATGTTTGTATCCTTGAAGAGTGTAGGTGGGTTTGTTGGCTTCTTCTGAGACATTTTGATCACCGATTCCTCATTAGGAGAAAAATCTAGTTCCTTAGTATTTGAACTAGAAGTCTTCCCAGTCTGCTCAATTCCTCCCTTCAGAGTCTTTGGTGATTGACGAGTCATTGGTCATTGGGGAGGAATTTTCTTGCAAAAACATAACTTAATTCATATTCCCTTATATAAAAAATTTCGAAGGGAAGGAAATTACCATTCATACGTGTGCGCAAAGAGATTTTTTCTGGTTCGAGTACATATCGATCCCGAGATTTGTGGAAGAACATGACACAACTTAGTTCTTGAGTGAAACTTAAGCAGTTTCCAGCTATAGTGAGAAAACATCAATAGTTCCATACACATAATGAAAAACATTTCCAAACACATTCAAATAAATAGCTGATACACATTCCATCTGAGCTCATCATAATTGAGTACAAAAAAAGTCTACTATGGATCTTCATTAATTACCTACGTTGTTTGTGCCAAATTTGGGAGTTAATGTGATGCGAGGTTCGACGACACAGAGGAACATTGGATTGCTTTATAAACGATTTCAAATGGTCATTAGTTGGCACATGACAAAGTTCAATATCGAGGATCGGGTATCTTGTTTACTCAAAGATTTAGTGACTTGCATGTTGTTAGGTCGTCGATCTCGACAAAGACGAAACATAGGCATAAGTGATATTGCATATTTGACTTAATCGAGATGCGGACATGGATGTTATAGATCAGTAAAGATCATCAAAATGGTGTGTGCATAGAAAATCTAAAATGGACGGTCCAGATCAAGTGTGGAGGTCTTCGACAAGAAAAAATGGAGGGCATGAATCACCACATATTAAATTCTAATCGGACATCGACAAGGGTGGCAGTGCAATGATAAGGAGTAGGTTTTGACCCTTTATCTTACCGATGTCAATGTTTATCGATGATCAACGCTTTCTTCATTCTTTCCCCCTTTTATCATGTACAATGTTAGGTGTTGATGATCGACATCTATTGGCATCAGTGGAGGCCTCTTGGTTTTCTGGTGTGTGTTTTCCTGTTGAAATCATCGATTGTCGATGTTATAGGCATGGGTGATATTACGAGTGATCTGTATTGTTCTTTTGTATGTTCTCTAACTCAGTCGATGCTCGATGTTGATCGACATTATCATTCTTGAGAATTAGTTGTTGGGCATTGGTAAACTCGGATTTTAACAGTAACTTTTAAGGCATTTTTTGGAAAATCATTAAGTGTTAGGGATTTTTCTTCATTTCTGTCCTGCCTGACCTTTTCTTCATTTTGGTGGTGAGTAATATTAATCTAGGAGGAATTCCAAACCACTAAAATGAAGGGGACAAGGATAGAAACTCACAAATATTTTGCATGAATCAAAGCACAAAGACAAAATTAAAGAAAAGTGGTACCCAAAAATTATAGAATTTTAAGGGTGTGTTGAGTGCTCAACAAATGGCGATTCACTGGTAGAAGCCAGACTCTCTTTTTCACCTTTACTTATACTAGTAGACGCTTGGGATTTGTCTATTAACTTGAAACAATGACTCAATAATGATTCACACATATGTATACATATAACCTAGGGAACATTTTCATCAACCCCTCATGGGGATTCAACCAATTCCATGCCTCTTTCCATTAAACCAATGACTTATACTTTCCTGTTGAGAATTGAGTTGGAACTCAAGGTTGCTAAGAAGACATGGTATTATTACTTTTCCAAAGTTAATAACCTCACCACGGTGTTGCTCCGTTTCCACCGAGCATCCATAGCTCCGACGAAGTCACCTCGATATCACATACCTCGCTCTGTTGCCAATGAGCGTCCATCGCCCTGGTGGAGATATATGGATACCCTCCTGGATTATACATTCTGGGTTATTATCTTGTGTCTTTCTTGGTTGCGTAGGTGATAAGAATGAACTGGGGAGGAGGATACATGTTTCTTGGTGGAGGAATATAACCTTATACTCTTCTTTCTTGTCTTTATTGAACAATATGAGAACCGATTTTACTCCATATGGGGTGTGAGTCATACATTATTCTATTCTATTTCCTTCGATATTACTTGGCCACAAGGTAAGCAACTGGTTTTCTCCCTGAGTAATTTGTATACATAAATGTGAATTATTCACACATCTAAGTATCTGGGATAGTAAGCCTTCCCCACTTAGCCTATGAAATTAAAACTAAGAGATAGAGACCTAGGCTCTGCAGATTACGCTACAAGTTTAAAAAAAAATCCCTCGTAATCGCACCAAAATCAAAACAAAAAAACTAAATTAAGAAAAAATAAATCATAGGATAAGAAAAGGTAAATTGAAAAAATGAAACATTGAACTAACCAATCAAACATAAATGAAAAACAATAAAGGTAAACTATAATACAAGAGACTGCCTTCTGGGTAGCTATGAAAATAAATGTTTTAGGGCTTGGTCATTGATGGGGAGAGCTTCAAGCTCACCCCTAAGGTTTTGCAAATGGTAAGTGCCTACCCCAATTTTCTGATCAATTTGAAAAGGTCCAAGCCATAGATTTTGGAACTTTGAATGTTTCCCCTTTGGCTCATTGATTTTATCCCACTTGAGAACTAAGTCCCCTACTTCAAAATTCTTATCCCTAGACTTATGTTTATCAAACCATTTTTTAACTCTTTACTGATGGGATGAAAACTTCCTCTTATCCTCTTCTCATTCTTCTTCAACCATAAGGAGGGTGTCAATTCTTTGTTGCATGATGGATAAGGGTTGTCCTCTTGAGGACTGAGAAAGTTGCAAACATGGGAGATATAGGTTAGTTGGCAAGATGGATTCTTTTCCATACACTAGAAAGTAAGGATAATTTCATAGAGCTTCCTTAGGGGTTACCCTACCATCCCATAGAGCGTTACGAAGTGCATTGTGCCAGTTCTAGTGATTTTCGTCTACTGTATTCTTAAGGATTCTTACCAATTTTTTATTAGTAGACTCGGTGACACCATTCCCCTATGGATACTAGTTGGCAGAGTAACTTAAAATAATCCCTTTATCTAAATCAAATTCATTTAAGAGAGTAGAAGAGAAATATGCAGCATTATCAAATACCAAAACCGAAGGCACCCCAAATCTCATCATGATGTGTTGCTCCAGAAACCGCATCACTAATTTTTCATTAACATGAGTATGGGGAATAAATTTTGACCACCTCGTAAAGTAATCAGTTTCCGTAAGTATGTACTTGTGGTGTTTTGACGAGTTCAGATTTATCTCTCATATTATGTCTATCCCCCATTGCTCAAAAGGTCTAGAAATTGTCATTGGTTACAATGGAATGTTTTCCCCTTTCTCTTTTCTGACACTAAATTGAAAAAAAATCATTTTCTAACATATGTGTGAGCATCCCTGAACAAAGTTGGAAAATAATATCACACCCTTAAAATTTTGTGAGCGATGGTTTCTCGTTTGAAGTGTCCCCTACTGGATCATCATAAAGTTCCTCTAACAGTCTCTCAGGGTCTGTTTTTTCGAGATATCTTAGCAACACACCGTCATAATTCCTACAAAAAGTATAGAATTAATGAGACAATAATGTTTGGATTTTAGCCTGAGTGCTCTCCTTTCCCTAGGCTTTAAGTGTTCAAGGTAGGTGCCATGATGCAATAAATAAGATAACTCAGTATATCGGGTGTCTTGCTTAGGTGGGATATACATTAATTCACTACACCATAGGGACAACTCGTTATTCCAACCTAAATTCTCTGATTCTATAAGGTCTTGGGATTCTAGAGCCAGTTTACACAACCCTTGGCCCCTGACTATCTTTGCTAGTTTAATTTCTAGATCAAATTCTTGGATGACCGCCATCCAATTACCTCTCCTTTATCCCATTTCATGTTGCGTGAAAAGTGACCTCATCAATGGATGGGGCACTATAACCTTAGTATGGTTCCCGAGTATATAGGATCTGAAGTATTTTACTTCTTTATGGATAGCGTAAGCATGCTTGTCAATGGTAGGGTAGTTAATCTCAGGTCCTTGGAGGTTTGTGCTAATAAATAAGATAGGAGCCTTATTGTTTTTGTCATCCTTTTGAGTGAGGACTGTAGCTAAGGACTGATCAGAGGAAAAATTGTAAAGCAATAAATCCTTGCTAAAATTAGGACTCCTTAGAATAGGGGCTTTGGAAATGAAATATTTGATTTCATTAAAGTCCTTTTTCCCTTCCTCACTCCATTTAAACTCTACATCTTTGCATACCATCTTTCGTAATGGTTTGACTATTTATGCAAAGTCAGGTGTGAATTTCCTCACGAAATTTATCCTTCCAAAGAAAGATTGCATGGCCTTCTTGTTGTGAGGCAGTGGGAAATATGAGATGGCATTTAATCATTTCAGATCAATATTGATTCCATATTTAGAAATAATGTGACCTAACATTTTTCCTTCCTCCACCTCGAATATGGTCTTTTTTGGGTTCAAAAATATTATGTACTTCCTGCACCTTTTGAAAATTTGGATGAGGTGGGAGATGTGGTCTGCTCTATTCTTGGAGTAAATCATGACATAATATAAGTAGACCACCACGCACTTGTTTATCATCCTTTTAAAGGCCAAATCCATGGCTCTCTGGAAGGTTACCCCTACATTAATCAATCCAAATGGCATGCATTTATAGGAAAATGTACCCCACTTAGTACAAAAAGTTATCTTCAGTCTATCTTCTTCTGATACCAAAACATGGTTATGTCCTGAGAATTCGTCTAGAAGTGGAAAAATATCGGATTTAGATACAGTCTGCAGGATTTGTTCCATAGGAGGAACGATATAGTTATATTTTGTTAAAGATTTGTTCAAGTTTTTTAAGTCTATACAGAGACAGATTTCCCCTTGCTTATTTTTAACAGGCACTAGGTTGGCTACCCATGCAGAATGTATTACTTGAAATCTGATCTTGGCATCTAGTAGTTGTTCTAGCTCTTTCTGCATCAGAGGTTCAAGAGATGGATGAAACTTCCTTAGTTTCTTTTGGAATGACTCGACTTCGGGTCTTAGTATGATGGTGTGTTGGATGATCCTAGTATAATATGTTTTCAATTTTTTTAGGATGAGGAAAAAACATCCTTGTAGTATCTAAACAACATTAGGTAAGCCTTCATTTCCTCAGGGGATGGTGATTTAACAAGGTTAATATTCTTGGGGTTATCAAAATTTCCTATATTTCTAACTTCATAGGCAGGACAAGAACTTCTCATTTTGACATTCCTTGGATGTTTAAATTTTTCTCGTAAATCAAAACTGTTTTCGAGGTTGACCACTCCCCTAGGTATAGTATGAATTTTGGGGTTCAGTTGATGTGTTTCCCATTACTTAATTATTCTCTCCATCTTCATTCTCAGTGAGTATCTTCTGAAAAACTTCATCATCAATAGCCGAATCCCTAAAGTTTTACTCATTGGTCAAAAAGGATATAATTTGTTTGTCCCCTTCAAAGACCCTCTAGTTGGTGATGTTATCTGGGACATAAGGCTTGTATAACAACTCTATCAAAAACCCAGAGGCTTCATAATATCCAAAGGGAGATAATATTGAAGCTGTTGTGGATAAAGAATCAACCAGTATATTTTTAGATCGAGGTATGGCTGTGATGTTGAATGCTTGGAAATTTTCTATCAACCTTTGAAATTCCTACTGATAATTACTTAAATGAGTGGAATTACAATGGACAATGTTCTTTACTTGTTTGAAAATGATTTTTGAATCACCAAAGGTGACTAGCTCCTTGATATTTAGGTCAATGGATTTCTTAAGTCCTTGAACTAGTGCCTCGTATTTGGTAGTATTGTTTGTGCATTCGAACTCTAATCCACATGACAATAAACTACATTTTCCTGCTGGATCAATGAAAATGAAGCCTACACTAGCCCCTTCTTGGGATTTTGATCCATCGAAGAACAAATTCGATAGATCAGAAGTGAAGTTGGGTACTGAATTGTCTAAGTCTACCTTTGGAATTTCCTTTTCATCTTTTACAATCTAAGCATGAAAATTATGTTCAGGTTTACTATATTGCTCAACTATTTCAAGATTGTCTTGCAGTGGAAAATATGAACTTTGTGAAAATAACACTTCGGACAAGCATGGTGAGAAATTACCAAAGTCAGAGACACAAGAATAATTTCCTAGGATTGGGAATTCAGTAGAGGAGGGCTCGTTAGGAGCTTCTAGGTTAGTGATGGTATGTTTCAAGTATTTTTCCCAGTTAATCCTGATCATGTTAGGATTTCCCTTCAATGGTAACCACAAGTGGGACCAATATTTACTGAAATATCCATGTAATTTTTCTAACCAATCCCTACTTAACAACATCCCATAGGCTTCAGGAATATCTACAATTATGATGTCTATGACTTGGTGGAATTTTGGGTTTGAGACAATCTAGATCATGACATCTTTTAATTCCCCAATTACCTTATCTTTAGTTCTATCTAATCGAATAATGTGTGTGTCACATTTGGTATGATTATAACATTCATATTCTTCCACACTGATAGAGGCATGGCATTCAAAGAAGCACTAAAATCAACTAAATAGTTGTGCAAATTTATATTGTAGACTTCCAAGATTAAAAAAAACAGTGGGACAGATGACCGAGGTTTCTTATTGGTAGACATCGCTTTCACATTAGGCTTCCTGAATTCTCTAGAACTTCCTTTCCCCGAGATTAGATTGGATTTGGATTTGGATTTAACGTGAGCTTGTCATCGTCTTCCAAGGATTGTGATAATAGATATTTTTGTTGAGGAATTCTGCATAATTCCATCACATAAATTTGGCTTTCAACTTCTTTCTAGATTTGTTGTTTCATGAGCCTGGAACTTTGGGGAATAATTAAGTGGTTGGGTTGGTTGAGCCGAGGAGGTTTTTTTCTTGGATCTCTTAGGATTTTTTAATATGATAGGTTGATTTTGCACGATGGGTCCCTTGCTCCTAGTTTGGACTGCCAAAGATTTTGGTAATTCATTTTCTTCTATAGGACTGCCATAAGATGACATATGGATGACATCCCACAGAACCATAGTTGCTTGCTCGGGTGGCTCACTAACCTCATTTTATGTAGTATTTGATGTTTAGTCATCGGGTTGTTAAGTTAGATCACAAACATCTAAGAAACGGTTAGCCAATAAGTTCATGGCATTAACCCATCGAGGGTAGTCTTTTTCTGAATGATGTTCTTAATGGTAATTACAATAAGAATCAGAGGCCACTTCTCCTAAATCGATGTTTAAGTTAGTAGGTGGAGGTTCTATGGCCTTAAACGATAAGGGTCTTCTGAAAAAAGTGTTTTTAGGGTCTAGTGTTTGATGCACCTTCCCCTGTGTTCCTCTTCATGTCTACAATTTCGTTGGATATTTTTTTAACCATTCTTTGTAGAATTTCCAAGTCTGCATTATTCTTTTCAATGCTTTGTTCTATTGGTTTACCTGGTGGTCATGTCAACAAAAGTCCTCTCCTAGATGATGAATGTGTTTCCTTCTTTGACAAGAATATTTGGCTATCTTTACATCCTTTCATTTGAAATTCAATAATTTTGGCTTCCTCAAAATTCTTAGCCAGAGTGATTTTAGTGTCCCTCTTAAAGAACATAGAGATGGAGGCTGGTAATGCGTTAGCATTTACCTCAATCTCCAGTTCTTGGGCAGGTTTAACATCAGGTTGAAATTTTTTGAGGATGGTGTTATAGCAATTTTTTCCACACTCCATGCATCTTGCTTTGATTTCCTTCCATTTCCCTTTGCAGACTCAGATTCCAATTTTTGTTAATTCTAGAGTTAAAAATTCAAAGTTTTTTACATATACACGGGTCACAGTTAGACAACTCATGTATATGCAGGTTTATCTATTACAACCCGTGTACATCGAGTTTTGTGCTCAAAAATTAAAAAATGTATCGGGTTTCCATTCCAAGTCATGAGATCCATGATCCTTGACCTTCCATATATTGGAAACACTCCAACTCAACACTTCAATCCCATTTGAAGGATATAAATTAAGCCATATACAAGCCTTGAAGAGAGATTCATCATTGAGAGAAAAGACACTCTGGAAAATTTTCACCTCATATTGAGTAAGCATCCCTTTGGCCTTGAAAGTCTAAAATTCTTGTGTTCAACCCCCAAGCTCTTCCTATCTTGAGATGGAGAAACTCAATAACTCCTACTACTTATGAGCTTGCCTTTGTGGAGAATTGAAGTGGTGAAGGCCCAGTTGAAGGGACTTAGTTTCTCGGTTTCGATATGTGTCGTTACATAATTTTTTCACCTATGTACTTCTGTTGATTACATTAATAGAAATACTCTTTTCTTAGCCAATTATATGTCACAAATATTTGTACTACTTTCCATGGGAATATTTTTTATGTATGTTAATAGATTATTCTAGTTTATATGCTAACATTCTATATAATTTCTGTATGATTTTGTATCTTGGATGTTGAGTAAAAGTTGCAGGAATCAAGTTTTGGGTCATGAGCTCAACCGTGGTCTTGTTCAGGCGTTTAGACAAGGTAGGCTTCTAGCCTTCTCTTGTTAGCATTTCTATTTATCTAGCTATTGTCACATGCCATTTTTGGGAACAACACAACAATTATTGAAGAGAGTTAGAAAAAGGACCAGAAAAGGAGTGCATGCCAGAGAAAAGAAAAAAATAGCATGTCGTAAAACAAGGAGAAGCAACACCGGAAAAATGGGAGAGCGAAAAGAAAATGGTTGGATTGTGGACTAGCCACGTGCATGAAGTTAGTGTCAGATAGTTGGCTTAGTTTGACATAAATTTGGTCTATACTATTGGTTGTCATTGATGTCAACCCTCGGATAAGTCCGATAGAGAATTATGGTAGCACAAAGGCATGGGTAAGGGACCTGCGTATGTTTGAGGTATAAATACATGAAGATAAGTGAATTTATAGGTAATACTATTCTATATGGATAGTATATGTCATGCCATTTCCAGTGATATGTGGAACGTCACATAACTCCTAACGGTTAGAGAGTTATGGCCATATGAAGTTGGAGAACCCTCATGAGTTATCTAGAAGCCCCTAGAAGGTCAAAAAAGTCAATTATTATAGAAGCTCCTAGAAGAAGTGAGCTAGACAAATTGATGGTAACTAGGAGTAAATCATGGGTATAGTTGTTGCATTAAGAAAATAATTAAAAAATAAATTAGTTGCAACAAGAAGTTGTGAGTTTGATAATTATGGTAAAGTAGTTGTGATGAGAAGATTGAATAGTCAAAATGGTTGACCAAGAAATAAATTAAATAATAAAGTGGTTGCAACAAGAAGTTAGTTAAGGGAAAACAAGTTATGAATTGACTAATTATAGAAAATTTTGTTGCAACAAGAAGTTGTGAGTAAAGATAATTATTTAAATAATAAAGTAGTCAAAGTGGTTTCAAATAGAAATGATTTAAATAATAAAGTGGTTGCAAAAAGAGGTGGTGAGTTTACTATTTATGGATAAGTCAAAGTGGTTGCAAAATAAATTAATTAAATAATAAAGTTAGTTGCAACTAGGAGTGGAGAACTTACTATTTATGGAAAATGGTTATGTTAAGTGGAAAAAATGGTTAAGTTAAGTGGACAAGTAGTTAGAAGTGGGTTAGCCCTAAAAGAAGGAAAGTGGGTTAAGTTAGTTAGAAGGTAACCCCTTGAGGAAGCTACATGGAAGTCTAAATAAGAGAGAAAGGCTCCCCCATTAGCACCTATTGAATATCATTGAATATCTATTTTGTGAAAGGTTATTTGGGAAGGTATTATTAATAGAGAAAAAGTGTGGCAGAAAAAGTGCGGCAGAGAAAGTGCAATAGAGAAAGTGTGGAAAAAAATCGCGACAGAAAAAGTGCAGCAGGAAAATCATTGCAGGAAAAGTGCAGTAGAAAAAGTGCGACAGAAAAATCGTGGCAGAAAAACCATGGCAGAAAAAGTGCGGTAGAAAAATCGCGGCAGAAAAAGTGCAGCAGAATGCTACAAGAAGAAAAAGGTATGGTTTTCATATGTGTAGTGTTGAATCTATGAATTTGGTTGAGGGTTTGCCTTGTAAATCTGTTGGATGCCCTCTTGGAATTTTAGAGATTGTTGTAGAGTTGATATGAGGCAGATCTACTGAAGTTTAGTATTGGTTCATGTTTGAGGGCTTTTGGTTGAGGTATGTTGTTGAAGTTATTAGTACATATAGAGGTTGTATAACAGTGAGGTTGTGGCACATGGTTGATGTGAGGATTTATGGTATTTTATTTATGGAGAGTGTGGTGCATTGCTAGAGGTATCTTGTTGGTTATCTTGGTGTATGTTATTTGTATATGGTCGAGGTATATGATTGGGTACATGGATGAGATACATACTTGAAGTACATGGTGATCTTTATACATCTTGTTGAGACATAGTTTGGTTTGTTGTTGATACATGATTGGTACATGTTGTTGGTTATCTTTGTATAGTGTTGGTGTACATGGTTGATGTACATAATTGATGTGCATTGTTGGTACATGGTTTGAGTGATATTCTTGTGATTTTGGGTATGAGATCTATGATATCATATTTGATATATTGAGGAGAGTATCGGTACATGTTGTTGGTGTATTTAGTTTTGTTGGTACAAGAAAGGAACATGTACAGGTTAGTTACAGGACAGTGGAACATGTTGATTACAGGTTAGTGGCATAGATTGGTATAGGTTTACAACGGTATATCTCACAGTGACAATGTGACAGTGTTCTTGAGAACTCAACACACCCTAAAAAGCCTATGTCAATTTTTCACTTTTTGGGTACCACTTAATCTTTACACTGTCTGAGTTCGATTGTCCTTATAGAGATATTTTTGTTTAGCTTGTTCTTTTGACTTTAATCATCTATTCAAGTTTGTGTAACTCTACAAAAACCCATGAATTAAAAGGACTTAACACTTAAATAAGGAATCAACAACCAAAACACTTCACCCGATGTGCTCAAAGATTCGACATCAGAAGAAATTAAAAGGTGAAAAGGAATCACTCGAAAAACCTCAGTTGTCGAGCGCCAATATTCATCGGTATCGACGAAAGGAAGTTTTTGTTTCATGACAAGTATCACATATGGAGATCTCCGATAGCCGATCCCCTTCGACATCGGTAAAATGCGAGGGGAGTAATGTTTAAAAGGAAACAAAATTTTTGATAGCCGATACCCGACGTGCTTGTTGGAATCGGAGAAAACCGAATCACGATGAACATTGCGACCACACTAAGGATTTTTCCCCAATCACCAAGTCCCGAAGCGTTTCGGCATTGATAATTTTTCGAAGATGCTAACCCAAAGGAAAGTACGCGATAGGTTTATTCCCGATCGCCGATCCCCGATACCTTTTCGACATTGGTGATCCCAACTTTAGTTTAAGAACACACAATCGGAAGAAAGTACCGACTCTGACTAATACTCGCGAGTTAAGTCACTTGTCTTCATTGCCACGTGTCCTAAGATAGTTTTTCTAGGTCAGCACCATACGATGAAATCGATCGACGTCAGAGGTTTTTCGCAGAAGGATATGAATGAAAACACCCATAACACATTGTCGATCCCCGATCCACCCATTAGGAAGGTGACACGATGGGGCGTTTTAGCGCTAGATACATTTATATTCAGATCATTTAAGAGACTAATTAATTCCAAATCTCGCATTAGTTGTTGCTTCGTGTGTGATCCAAAAGGCCGTTTGAAATTACCGATAGACCACATCACCCTCCGCGCCTCCGTCGTCAACCCATGATGAATTAAATTGCAGAGGTTCGGCGGTAGATTTGTTTGAATTTCACTCATCACCCGAATTAATTGGTTGATACGACACAATAAGTTCTTCACTATTTAAATTCTCTAGAGCCATTGTAAACGAGACCATTCTGTGCGCAAAGGCATTTCAAAGCATCCAGAGGAGAGAGACGAGAAATTCAAAAGCTTCTGAGATCCCGTGAGTATCAAACCACAAGGTTTAGCAAGCGTTAAATGTATGTACCCGTCTGTATTTTCTGTGTTTTCACTTCATATATACATTTTTATCCAATGCTCTGTACACCATCCCTAAAGGATTGTTTCGATGGCACGAACAATGCCTCCAAGAAAACCAACCACCAGGCGATCTTCGAGAGCGTCGAAGCTAAAGGAACCAGAGGTAGGAGAAGGCTCTTCCCCAACAGCCGTGAAACAAATAGAATTTTCTCCAAGGCCAGAACCAGTCATCAGGATGTCTACCAAGAAGGTTTTCACTCAACCTCTGGCCTTTGGAGACATGGAGGCAAGCACAGGGACCAAAGAGGTACTCCCGCACTGGGGAGAACTCTTCAAGAAGACCATCCGGGAAGAATTCCCAGAATATATCCCACACAACGACCCCGATATGAGAAAGCTCAATGATGAAGTTTTTCCGAATATTCGAAGATCATACCTGCACATGGTGGTAAGAAGAAATCTAGTGTTCCCCTACATAGAACTCCTGAAATGGCTCATCGACCACACGAACATACACAAATGTTTGATTAACGACGTTAATGGCGAGTGTGTTGAGGTTTTCCTTCCGATAGAGGTGCAGAGTTACTACAAGCTTAGAGACCCGGAGGAGTGACTAAACATCGATTTCATCGTAAACCTCTATGAGCGCCATGATACCGGTCTGGTGATGGCTTCATGGTGGAGAGAAGATAAAAAATACACCAACCAGACCTTCGGCTGGTACAAGATGACCAATTTAAGGGAGTCGTATATCTATCTAATGACTCTCATATGCAGGTTTTATGGGGAGAAAGACTGTTCCAGGTTTTCAGAAGCATGGATGCCTCTAGCTTACACATTGGCCATTTCTGGGAGAGATTTCAACTAGGGAGCCATCATTTCAAAGCAGTTGAGCATCTTCATATAGCAGGCTCAGATTCCGAAAGAAGGAGAGACTCCATCCTTCTACATGGCTTCGTATTTACTCGACGTCATCTGTGCCATAAATGTCTTTGCTAGCATGAAGTTGATATGGCACGTCTCAGAACTCTCGGTCCACGTTTACTTCGATGTCTTATGGGAGAACAGGTACAAAAAGTTCTACTCCCTTATATGTGATGAATTCATCACACGCATTCATTTTATTCTTTTCAAGAAAGAATGTCCAAGACTATCAGCTGCAGCCAAGAAGATGATATCAAAGGTTGGTCACTGGTATCTAGATGAGTGCCATACCTGCATCAGGGTTTTCAGGGCCACTGGAGCACCTCATCTCCTACTAGCACATGTCTTTGACCGACTTGTTGTGGGGGAAATATGCTACCATACCATCCTGCAAGGTCACAATGCTACCCTGGTGAAAGATAAGAATCAGACATTCATACCTTATGGATTCCATATAGGTTTCTACCTAGTAAAAGACACCGCTCAAGCCAAGTAGGAAGGACTAAGCCAACTAGAGTTCTGCTTCCAAACCGGTCATTTTCACAAACATGACCCAAAGGGTTTAGTATTGAAGCATGCATCGCAAGTGTCATCCTACTCACCTTATGCCCACGACAAGTTTGAAGATGAGGTCTTCACTAAAAATGCTCAGGATTGGGATAAATTTGTTGCAAGGATGGTCGACCCTAATATGACCAGGTTCAAAGCCATGAGCCTGGATGAACATGCAACAATCCTAGAACAATTGGCTCAAGGGGCCCTTAGGGCCAGGGGAGAAATGATAGTGGTCGAAACATCAGAAATTCCCTGAGTATACTCAGTGCAATATAGAATTTCCCCCAAGGCTCGGGACGGGAGGGAGAGGGGGTTACTTATGTTAGAACATGTGCAATGGATAATTGATCAACCACAAGATGACCTGGACATCCTAAACATGACAAGGCTCCCTGAAGACAATCCATATAGAAGCCAGACGGGCCCAAGTGGCCCTGAATTCATAGATCTTGATGACATTACTGGGTTAGATGACTGTTGGGCACCAAATCGGGCTATATTTCTGCTACATTTCCATTACCTTTTTTACCTTTTTACACTTATTTACCTATGTTTACTATGCTAAATCCGTGAGGTAATTACCCCTACCTTGTCTATTGGAATATTTTATTAATGAAGTAAAAGTTGCGGAGTTTTACCTATTCGCAACACTAAAATGAACGTTTGACTACAAATTCTGGAGAACAGGACTAGGGGCTTCATCCCGCAGCAGATTCACCCTTCACAGCAACAACCAAACCATAAAGAGGCTGCACAACTGGAGTCGCAGATCTCTGAACCATCTTGGGCATTTCGTTGATCCTATCCATTTGGTACTGGTGTTATTCCAACTAATGCATATTTTTAGGGATACGGTTACCATGTTTTTAGGGAAGAGGTTGTTCCCCCTTTTAATGTATAAAAGATAGTTTATTCCTGTAACTGGGGATGTCCCCATTGAGATTGTAATAACCTTTTTCAGATTTATAAAGCATTAACTATTTTGTTGTCTTCATCTTCGTTGTAACCAGTGCAGCCCTGATTAGAGAGCTGGGCCCGCTCTTCTGATCAGGTGTTGTGTCTTCCTGTGTGTGTTATTTATCATTTTTATGTTTGTTGTTACAGTGTGTTATTTATCATTTTTATGTTGTTGTTACAGTGTGTTATTTATCAGTTCTATGCTTGTTGTTATAGTGTTATTTCCTTAGTTTATGATTGCTATTACAGCGTGTGATTCTTATGACTACCTTTCAGAAGTTGTAGTTAATAATGTTTTGACTTTTAGTTGTAAACCCTTGTCCAAGATAGATTGTACTCTTGCCCCTGCATATATATTGCACATTGCCTTGAAAGGATACGCACCTGGATTGATAAATTAATGAAGGAAAAGGGTGAATAAATCATTCATACCCCAACCCCAACATTTTGGTGTCGTTGTTGGGGAGGCTGACAAGGTGTAAGACAATGACCCAGACCAACCAGAGGATCAATCTCTCGTCCTGAGGAGAGAACGAGTTTCCTCACTCTGCTTTAGGTCCTGAGCGTAGGTGATCTTTCCGCTTGTTTGTATTTCGGTTTTTTTTTCATTTTTGTCAATCTCTTGTCCTAGGGAGGGAGGAGTCTTTTGACGCCCTGGTCCAGATCCTAAGTTAAGATTTATGTTCTTCAAACCCTTGTGTTTTTTTTTTTGAAACCCTAGCTTTTACCCTGGGAGGGAGGAGTCTTTTGACGCCCTGCTTCAGGTTTGAAAAGTATCAGGTATTTTCCGTGGTGTGTTTTGTTCTTGTCCAGGGGAGGGAAGAGTCCTTTGATGCCCTACTCCGGGTCCTGAACCTTAGATTCTTGTTTTTTTTTTAGCTACCTTTCTTTTTCATAAGATATTTTGTTTTGGGGAAGGAATGGTCCTTTGACATCTTACTTCAAGACTAAAGAATTGTAGGTTCATGCCAAAACCCTCACTTGTATGAACAAAGAACCAAATAATGGGGGCAGAGGGAAATCCCCAAAGAAGGGAGGACCAGATTTGGGAAGAAAGACCTTCATCCAGCAGATTATAGAAAAGGCTGAATAAGAAACATCATCTCATGCAGCCATGAGACCAAAGGCATAGAGAGTGAAGTCTGAAGGACAATCAGTAGATCAACCAGTGTTGTCTACAACATTCGGGGGTGATACAACACAACAGGTCCCTCCAGCAGTTGAGGAAACATCTAGTGGCATACCCGAACAAGTAAATCTTATGCTGGTAGCAGAGGGGGAAGAGGTCATAAGCCGAGCCTCGACAGAGTCAGACCACTCTAGTAAGAGAGAGAAGGTTGTAGCAGAGGGGCCAAATCATCATAACGCAGAAGAAGGGATCAAAGGAGTATTTGCATCACCAAGGGACTGGGGAAGTGCTGCTTGGATCAAAGGGGTAAGGAAGCCTCAGCCACCTCCTACAGAGTCCGGTGAAATACCCAGCGATTATTGGAAGATATTTATGGCTCCCACAACCTCCACTATTGATTTCCCAATTGGAAACCTGGGAGTTGGTGCGCCCACTAAGCCTATTCCATTAGCAGCCCTACCAAACTTTCATGGGCTTGTTTCAAAAGATCCTGACACATTTCTATTTGAATTCAACATAGTATGCAGAGGGTATGAATACACGACAGAAGCCCAAAAGTTAAAATTTTTTCCTTCTACATTAAAGGGGATGGCTTTGCGATGGTTCATGGGCCTTGGAGGAAGCACTATTTCCACATGGGATTACTGTAAAGACAACTTTTCTAGAAAAATACCAAGATTACTGTAAATCCTGGAACATAAAGGAAGAACTTTTCAAGTTCGCTAAAAAAGAAGACAAGATTCTGTAAGATTGTGTGGAACGATTCAAGTACACCTTACAGAGGTCGGGTCACTCTGACCTGGATAAGGAAATTCTAAAAATTATCCTCCTCTGATCTTTCCATGAGGATTCAATGGAATTATTGAACATTGTGGGAAAAGGAGACATCTCTAAGGAAATCTTCGAAGGCATCTGCAAGTTATGCATTTAGTTCTCAAGAGGACTTGCAAGAAACAGACAAGTAATTCGCTCAGTAAAAGGGTCTGGCGGAGGTGTTATGAAAGAAAAAATTAGAAACCTGCTAGACAATCTGAGGACGGATATCCCTAGCACCCTGTCAGCACAGATGGATACGCTGCAAGTAAAGCAGAAGCAACTGGAATTGGACAGGACTATGGCAATATTCTGTCCAACATGTAGAAAGAAGCATCCAGAGAGGGAATGTCCACTAAACTCTATAGAGGAATGTGCAATCTGTGAGCTAAATCATGCAACAAGCTCATGCCCCTCCTTGCCAGGCCTGAAAACAATATTTCAAGGAACAGGGAAAGACATGGAGCAATTGTACCTCATGGGGTCTAGAAAGTTGTGGCAACCTCGACCACCAATGGGAAATCAAGGTATGTACTCATATCCATCTCAGTATTTCAATAATTCTAATATGAATCCTCAGTCCATGCCCTATCCTTCCATGTGGCCACAATACCAGTT
>JZKD02S0715394.1:497741-539289 GCA_000966675.3 Picea glauca | reverse complement strand
TTCTCTGTAAACTTCTGTTGCACGCGTTTTCTTCAATGCGCATGTTTTCTTCAATGTTGTTCCTCCTGTGCTTTTACGTCCAAATCCCCAAATTCTGCATATCATGCCATTTCTGGTTTTGCCATCAAAGACAACAATCATCAACACGCATTCGTTGCTTGTTCAATATTTGCCAACAACTCCAGCATATATCGTCCCGAAATATTAGTGGGAAGACATCCACCTCTTAGATGGTTTTAAAGTTCCAGGAACAAAGACTCCCGAAGAATACGATCTCACCCATCTTCAGGAATCCTATAGTCAGTGAAATCCAGACCTGCGGAAGTGGCGAATTGCATGAGGGCATGCAAAAGGCTAGTTGGGGGGAGATGTTGGGCACCAAATCAGGCTATCTTTCTGCTACATTTCCATTACCTTTTTGACCTTTTTACACTTATTTACCTATGTTTACTATGCTAAATCCGTGAGGTAATTAGCCCTACCTTATCTATTGGAATATTTTATTAATGAAGTAAAAGTTGCAGAGTTTTACCTATTCGTAGCACTAAAATGAACGTTTGACCACAGCTTATGGAGAACAGGCCCAGGGGCTTCATCCCACAATAGATCTTCCCTTCACAGCAACAAACAAACCATAGAGAGGCCACACAGCTAGAGTCACGGATCTCTAAACCATCTTGGGCCTTTCATTGATCCTGTCCATATGGTACTGGTCTCGTTCCAACTAATGCATATTTTTGGGGATACGGTTACCATGTTTTTAGGGAAGAGGTTGTTCCCCCTTTTAATGTATAAAAGACAGTTTATTCCTGTAACTGGGGATGTCCCCATTGAGATTGTAATAACCTTTTTTAGATTTATAAAGCATTACCTATTTTTCTATCTTCATCTTCGTTGTAACCAGTGCAGCCCTGATCAGAGAGTTGGGCCCACTCTTCTGATCAGGTGTTGCATCTTCCTATGTGTGTTATTTATTAGTTTTATGTTTGTTGTTACAGTGTGTTATTTATCAATTTTATGCTGCTATTATAGTGTGTTATTTATCAATTCTATGCTTGTTGTTACAATGTTATTTCCTTAGTTTATGATTTTTGTTATAGCGTGTGATTCTTATGAGTACCTTTCAGAAGTTGTAGTTAATAATGTTTTGAGTCTTAGTTGTGAACCCTTGGCCAAGACGGATTGTATTGTTGCCCCTGCATATATCTTGTGCATTGCCTTGAAAGGATACGCACCCAGATTGATAAATTAATGAAGGAAAAGGGTGAATAAATCATTCATACCCCAACCCCAACAACGCCACCAGTCAGATCGCCGAAAGGTGTTTCGGCTCAACCAGAGACAGTCAGAGCATCAGTGAGGACCAGTGCATCAAACCCCTTAAGTGAGATGATAAATATATATGACGATGATGAGAGATCAAAAGTATCTCTTGTGACCCCTATACATATTGAAGAAGTAAAGGGACCAAAGAAGACATCTTTCCCTATTCCCGATGCCCAAATTCAGGAGGTTTCACAAAAAGAACAAGAATACGAGAGTTTCCTAGACACTAATCTACCCGATGCACTGGAGACCCAAGCAGACAGTCTGACAGACGAGTCAGGGTCGGACGAGCCAAAGGAAGAAGCCCCACAATATGAAATCGACGTCTCAATGACTAATGAACAAGTAATTACCAATCCTACCCCCGACATCTCTATTTTGATCGGTACTCAAAACCCCGATGAGCGATAGACAAAAGCTGGGCCTTTATGACATAGGGATGAAGTTCAAGAACCCAGTCTGGAACAACTATATACCATCGGGAGTCTGGGGAATACACTTACATGGGGAGATCAAAAAATCCCCGAACCCGTGGACAAAGTAGCCGACATACATGCCATATCTTATGATTGGAAAAGGAAGGCTATTGTCCAAAGGACCAGCAAGAAGAGGAGGATCACTTTAGATTGCTCCATCCTCATAACTACAGAGGAACATCTGATCAACACAGAGCATGCTAATATGTCCGAACTCATCAGCATATGGATGGAAATCACAGATGCCACCTTGGATAGATCTAAAAGAGATGAAGAGGAGCTGGTCGCTGCTTTAAAGGAATTAGAACGTTTGCACCACTTGGCGAAGTATTACCAGGACACCACACAGCCTGCGGTGTACCTAAGGAACGAATTCAAGGAGGCCTACAACAATTTTATGAATGAATGACACCTATTCATTGTAAGGATAACCAAGCTTCAGTAAGACACCCTCATGGCACTTGCGACGTGCAAATATATGGAGAGTTGGTACGAGAAAGAGCAACAGGCTGTGGAAAGAATCAAGTATATCAGCGTTGTGCAAAAGGACTGAGATGTCGAAGAGCATGACATCTAGGTGTTAAGAGAAAGCAACATCGACCACATTAAGAAATTGATGAGTATTGGGAAAAAATGGCTCAGGAGCCTCATCGGAGGATTCAAGGAAAATGGGCCAAGTACAAGAAACGTTGGGTCAAAATCAACAAGGCAATGAAGGATATCATACTCCCCGAGTTTGGCATGCCCGACAACTTTGTCGACTTGCGTGACATAGTCAAGTCGCACATCGAGCAAGACTCATTATGGGTTGAAGAAATAGCAAAGGTGACAGACACAACACCAGGTCAGGTGCGACAGTTTATGGAACACCCGATCAAATCTCGGGCCATGATGCAACGATTGAGTGCCAGTATAGTAAAGTATCGGGCACATGTGGTAGAGATAAGAGAGATTCACTCCGCCCCGATGGAACAACATAGATTCCCATACACCAACACCTATGAGGATCTGTTCATCAAGTGGTTGGAGTACGAGAAGAGTCACCCTCTTAAGTGATATCTTGAGATGACTCTTAAAAAACTGACAGAAAGACTGCCATGTGGCGAATTTTGTTTTGCTTATATGCACTTTAGTTGTTTTTTTTAGTTAATTTTATGTTATAAATAAGATCATCAGCCGATCTATAAAGGGTCGATGGTTGTTGCAAGAAACTCTCATTTTTTGTTTTGTTAAGAACTATTTGAGAGCTGCCTTTAATAGATAAGTCCTTTTGGACCATAGACAAGTTGTGTTTTCATCAAATGCGTGTATGATTGGATGTGGAGAATAAATATTTACTATTTCGTCTCATGAATGGATGTTGTAACGAGTAAGAGCTACTAAATATTGATAAGTTATCTGATGCAATGTTTTACAGTTCTTTCTTTAATGATGAAAATAAATCTTTGTGTTAGTATGTGATTGATGATTAGAGTTGAGTGAATTATCTTACTTGCCATCGTTTATCACATGCATGTTTTCTTCTAATAATTTGTATCTCATTCAGTAATCGGAATACTCACATGGTTAATGTATTAGTACTAGGCCTAGGTAGATGATCACCACCTGCATGCTAGAGTAAAGGGTTATCCCAAGCTCATCCTCTTCTCCAGTATTTAAACTTGTTCCCACTTTGTTACCTAGTTGGTCTATACCATCTCTTTCATCTTACATCGGTCCCACCTAAGAGAAAATACAAAAAAGAACGTCTGAACTGAAGGAGAGACCTTCACAAGAAAACATAAATACCATCGATTAATTGGCCGGATCACAATATCTGGAGAACCATTCCACCATTAAATGCTCCAAAGTCTAATTGGGCCTCGACGGCAAGTTCGGTTCCTGTTGTTGAGTTAAAGGGATTTTAAACCCATCAACAAAATTGGAGCTAGAAGGAGGGCCAAAGAATGAATGGCTGAATACATATTTCACATAATATTTCAGACAACCAGTAGATTCAAAACAACCCACATGCATGGGTAGTCATTCCCAAGACAACCCACATACATTGAGTATTGAAATGAGTAACTCACCCCAACACGAGGAAGGATTCCTTTTCCCAAACATACCTTATACTCTACCTCACGAGGAATTGAATCAATTCAGAAGAATCACAAGAACATACGCCCGACAGATAGGTGCGTTGTCCTTAGCTCTGTTACTTCCTCGAAGAAAACAAATAAGAAGACTAGTGGTCGACACCCTCAAACAGGTTTTGTGCATAGAGTAGAAGACCTAATATATTTCGCAATCACCGAAATCAAACATCCTCTTAATCTGATCCTTGAAATGCCCTCCGACAACGTCTCTGAGCCGGATGATTTTTTGGAAGAGGAAGGGTTTAACTCAGAATGCTCATTTTCAGGATCTGAATATATGGAAGATCATAATGACCATGATGAAGAGAGGGGAAACCCACCGCAAAAAATCAACCTTGGTTAGTCAGATATGATTTGGCCATCCTTGGATGAGTACATAACCTTCCTCGACACCCTGAGAAATTACTCCCTAAATTTGACTCTGAAACTTCAGGATTGCCTGAAGACCACATCAAGAAATTCATACTAGACATCAAACTTATGAATGTCCAACATGAATATGTAGTATGCAAGCTATTTCCCTACACTTTCAAGAATTCATCTTCCACGTGGTACTTTAACTTACCTGTAGGATCCATAACTAGTTGGACAAAGTTTCAAAAGGACTTTTTAGATAAATTTGTAGAAGAAACTACTACAAGATATTTGATGGATGAGTTTTTCACTACCACCATGAGTTCGAAGGAAATGGTCAAGGAATTTAATCAAAGATTTACCACCATCTTAAAAAAATTCTAGCCCGAAGCTACACCTACTCAGAAGTTGCAAATCGAAGTATATGCTAATGCTCTCCCAGCTTCTATTTCTATGTTTGTGAAAAGGGCTTCCAAACTAACCCTAGCTGAGAATTTTGAAGAAGCCAAAATGATAGAGTTCCAAATGAAAGGATGTAAAGAAGGCTAGGTTTCTTTAGTTAAGAAAGAAGTTCAACCTCCTCCCAGGAGAGGGATATTGCTTACTAGACCCCTAGGGAAACCAACAGAACAAGCTCCCAAAAAAGGAAGTGGGGAAATAGAAGACCTACAACGCATGGTCAAAAAACTATCAAACAAAATCATAGACATGAAGAGAAGTGCAGGGGAAGGAAACCAAGGCCAGAGGCCCTATAAGCCTTTCTTTAAAAGAAACCCAACGTTCAAAGAGAACCACTCTAATTTTGGAAATGTGGCATTCGACTCTTTCTGCACTTATCATCAAGAGAACCACTTCGCAAGAGACTTCCCTCAATGGGTGCATGCCATGAAATTAATGGCCAAACAATTTTTAGACGAAATGTCCTTGAACTAACAATCAAGTAGCTCTAGTATGAATATCACCGATCAGGAAGACATTGATCCACCAGAAGAAACAACCATGTTGATATGGGATCCTGACCTAGCTATGCCTTCCGATGGCCTGTTTGAGGCTCAAGAACCAGCTGCAGAAGTCTTGGTTGTGCAAACATGAAGTAGGGGTCAACCTGTCTCAAACGAACTTAATACTACCCAAACTTTGAGAGGAATATCAAATCTCGATCACCCTAAAGCACCTTTTTCTCCCCATAAGAACCCTATAAACATCCATACCCAAAAATTGCCCAAGCTGGATTACAATGTAGTTGAAGATTTGAAGAAGTTGAAGGCTAATATATCAATTATGGACATATGTCAAATCCCTCAGAAAAAGGACTTCCTGTTACAAGCTTTGAAATTAGTAGAAAATCCTACAACAAGCACTGACCCAGGAAGAAATATAACTCCAACGAATCTAGTAAATAAACCAAATATGAACGCCTATTCTAAAGATAAGAAGGGAAAACCTTTTGTTCCACCATTCCTATTAACGTTTGAAGTCTTCAACAGAAACCTCCATAACTGTTTGGTCGATTCAGAAGTATCCTCTAATGTTATGCCACTGTCTATTTGCAAAAAACTAAATGCGATCCCTCTCAAAAGTGACAAACATGTAATACAACTAGATAGAACCCAGGTTAAGGTCATGGGAGAAATCAAAGATGTGATGATCAGAATAACGACACATCCTAAGTTTTTGCAGGTGAATGGCATCATTGTAGTATATATCCCAGAAGCTTATGGGCTATTATTAAGCCGAGATTGGTTTGAGAAGTTAAACATATACACTTTAGTACAGACTAGGCGCACCTTTGGCTACCATTAAAGGGACACAAAAATATGATCATAATTGATATGGAAAGATATCTGAAACATATTGTCACTGACCTAGAAACCCTAAACGAGCCCTCATCGACATATTTCACTATGCTAGGAAATTATTCCTATGATTCCTACTTCGAGAACTTCTCCCCTCTCTCATCTGATGTCCCTATTACTCAAAACTCCAAAATTTGAGGAATTGTCGACAGCGGCGGAGGAAACCCTCTTCTACCAAGAACCTGCATTAGAAATCACAAAAATAATAGGAGGAAAAGAGGAGAGTAATAGGAAAGGGGAAACTGATACATGTTTCTCACAAGTTTGGACCCTATATTTTGATGGATCTAGATCGCAGGAAGGGTCTGGGACAGGGTGTATCCTCATTAATCCAAAGGGAAAACGACATTTCTTGTCCTGTAGACTAGAATTCGAATGCACAAATAACACTGTCGAATATGAAGCTCTAATACAGGGGATAAAGAAAGCCATAGAATTAAACGTCAAAGGATTGAAGGTTTTTGGAGATTCTGAAATCATTGTTAGATAGATAAGGAATACTATACATTGTAATTCTCCACAACTGAAGAATTACCAATAGGAAGTGAAAGGATAATAAAACGTTTTGAAGCTTTCAACATTAAAATGATCCCCAGAGCGAAAAAAACTCTTACTAATTCTCTGGCCACCATTGCTTCAAGGATATCACCTCTAGAGGATTATGAAGCCTCTCAGTTCACTATAGAACTACTATATAAACCCCCAGTGCCCAACAATATTTCTAATTTGAAATTTTTTGAAGGAGACAAACATATTATAAACTTTCTGACCAATCAGGACAATTTTAAAGACTTGGCCATTGATGATGAAGTATTCCAGGAACGATCAATGAAAAACCATCTTCATTCAGATCATTCGATTGACAAATCAAAGTCTCACATGATACCGAAGGGGATAGCTAATTTTGAAAATCTCTTTGACCTACAGGAACAATTTAAGGGGTCAAAGAACGCGAAGACCGGTAGTTTTTGTCCCATGCACGAAACTATAAATCTCAGCAAGACCATATCTAAAGAGGAAAGGAAGGTCTATCTCAAACTCTTCAAACAATATCAAGATGTCTTTGCATGGTCCTACCGAGATCTGAAAACTTATGATACCCATATTATTCAACACACTATCCTGTTAAAACCTGAAGTAAAACCCTTCCAACAGAAGCTCTGGAAATATCACCCTTCCTTGGAGCCTCTCATGTGTCAAGAGTTAAAGAAACTATTAGATGCCAAGATTATCTTCCAAGTCAGACACTCTGCGTGGGTAGAAAATTTGGTTCCTGTAAGGAAAACGTCTGGGAAGATTCACCTATGCGTAGATTTTAGGAACCTCGACAAAGCCTCAGAAAAGGAAAACTACCCAGTCCCACCAATGGAGAAACTCTTGCAGACTGTGTCAGGCTCTGAAATTTTCTCCTTACTAGACGGTTTCTCAGACAACTACCAGGTTCTAGTTTCAGAAGAAGACCACTTAAAAACTACCTTCTGAACCAAGTGGGGAACGTTCTCTTACAAACACATGCATTTTGGGTTAATCAATGTAGGAACGACCTTCTATAGGGCCATGGACATAGCATTTCAAGGACTAATCAACAAGTGTGTAGTAGTGTACTTGGAGGACGTGATTGTGTATTCAAAGAAAAAAGAAGATCACATCCAACACTTAACCCATATTTTCAAAAGGTGTAGAAAATACGGAATATCCTTAAACCCTGAGAAAACTATTTTCGGTGTCCAGGAAGGTAAGTTGCTAGGCCACATCATATCTCAAGCAGGTATTCACATAGACCCAGAAAGAATTAAGGCTATAACTCAACTTCCATTGCCTCACAACAAGAAGGCTATGCAGTCGTTCTTCAGGAAAATTAATTTTGTGAGGAAGTTCACTCCCAATTTTGCAGAAACTATCAAACCTATACAAAAAATGATTTGTAAGGATGTTGAGTTTAAGTGGGATGATGAATGGAAGAAGGATTTCAACAATATTAAAACTACAATATCTCAAGCCCCAGTGCTGTGAAGCCCCGATTTCCACAAAGATTTCTTCCTCTATACTTTCACTTCCGACCAATCGTTAGTCGCAGTACTAACTCAAATGGATGATGACAAAAATGAAGCCCCAATATCGCTCATGAGCACCAACCTCCAAGGTGTTGAACTAAATTATCCTTCTATAGATAAACAGGCTTATGTGGTTTATAAGGCAGTAAAACATTTCAGATCTTACATCCTCAAGAACCACACCAAATTAATCATGCCTCACTCTGCAGTCCCATCCCTATTTACTTAATAGGATATGGGGGAAAGAAGAGGAAATTGGATGGCAGTAGTTCAAGAATTTGATCTAGATATAAAACCTGCTAAACTAGTTAAAGGACAAGTGTTATGCAAATTGGAAGCTAAAGCTCAAGACCAAGTAAATGAAGACCTCATATGGGAGAATGAAATGGCATTATGGTTTGGTGAAGCTTCATACATTTCCCCAGGACAAGAGTCTTGGTATGAGAAACTGACTTATCTCTTACACCATGGGGCTTGTCCAGAAAACCTCAACCCTAGGGAAAGGAGAGCTCCCAGGTTAAAATATGCACAACATCGCCTCATAAATTCGGTACTCTTTCGAGTTAATTACGATGGGGTACTTTTAAGATGCCTTGAATGTGAATATACAAAAAAAGTTCTGAAGGAGATCCATGATGGCCCTATTGGTAGACATTTTGCAGGAAAAACCACCGCTCATAAGATACTGAGAGCTGGTTATTATTGGCCCACTTTATTCAAAGATGCTCACACATATGCTAGAAACTGTAAAACTTGTCAAATAAGCACTGGGAGAGAGAAGAGAGTAGTTGTCCCACTCCAACTGGTGGTTGTTTCTAGGCCTTTTGAGCAATGGGGGTTAGATATCATAGGAGAGATTACACCAAGTTCTTCAAAACAACATAAGTACATACTTACTGCCACCGATTACTTCGTGAAATGGGAAGAGGTCATCCCTCTGACTCATGTAAATGAGAAGGTGGTAATCAAATTCATAGAGAAACAAATAATCACAAGGTTCAATGTCCTTTCTGTTCTTTCTTTTGATACTACAAGTTATTTTTCTTCCACCTTATTAACAAAATTTTCACTAGAAAAAGGAATCATAATTAGATACTTTGAAAATTATTATCCATAGGGAAACAGAGTGGCAGAATCAACTAATAAGAACCTAGTGAGGATATTGAATAAAATGGTTGCAGACAACCAAAGGAATTGGCATAATCTACTCCATAATGCCTTATGGGCAGATAGAGTGACACCCAAGGAAGCTATAGGGAATTCCCCATACTTTCTAGTATACGGACAGGAAGCCATTCTCCCAAACAGACTATATCTTCCATCTCTTCAGCTCGCTCAGGAGTCTAGAGGGAAGCCCTCATCAATATTACAACAAAGAATTGACACCCTACTCATGTTATAAGAAGAAAGGGAGAAATACAAATCAAATTTCATATCCCACCAGGAGATAGTGAAAATGTGGTTTGATAAGCATAAGGCTAAAGAGAAGAATTTTGAAGTAGGAGACTTAGTCCTAAAATGGGACAGAGAAAATGAGCCTAAAGGCAAACATTCTAAGTTTCAGAATCTATGGCTCGAACCTTTCCAGGTGGCTGAGAAAATTGGTTTAGGAACATATCGACTATAAAATCCGAGGGGAGAATCTGACACTATCCCAGTAAATGGCCAATCCCTTAAACAATATTTTCATTAAAAAAAATAAAAAAATGATGCTTCGATTTGTCTTTTTCATTTATACCTTTGTGTTTTGTCTTTTGCGATCCTGCTTCTGAGATTTTGAAAGATTGTGTTTAGCGAGACAATGGTTAACCTCAAATCATGCGACATATTGAACACTCTTCCTAACTTGTCGCTCACATAAAAATACAAGAAGCGATGAGGAACCTACGGTTGTTTCAAGGGATTCTCTATCTAACCTGCATAGATGAACAACTTTGAAGAAATGCAGAAGTGTTTGCTTAGTGGTATGGTAATACCTTCAGGGAAAGAAGGTAAGCCAGAAGGGACTACATGCACCTCAAAGACAGATCTAGTAAGTTTCACCTTAACCATCTCATATTGCAAATAACAGACATCCTCCTCTCCTGCTTGCTCAGGTAATTCTCTCGAAGTAAGATTCAACTATATCAAATGATTTCACAGTAGGAAATGGTATGCATATATCTCTTCCAGGGATATGGATGCTCACTGGCAGCGGAGAAAGGTTTGTGACATTAGGGTGACTCCGTCGGGGCAATGGATGCTCGCTGGCAGTGGAGAAACACCTTAGCAAATGAATAAGGGTAACTAAAAGGCCTAGCACCAATGAATTCTTACTGGACTCTTGTCAAAAGGGGGAATGAGTAAAGGTTATAGGAAAAGAAGGTGGAATAAAGGTTAAAAAACCCCACAGGCAGGCCCAGATGCATCAACTGTGGAAATTCCAAATGCAAGGGTAAAACAAGCCCTGATGAAAACTAGTTAAGTTCCTAATCATCTTTTTCATCAACCGAGCCTGAGGAAGGAACAAAGTTTCTGATTTCACCCAGTAAGTCACCATTTGTTGAGCACTCAACGCACCCTAAAAATCCTATGTCAATTTTTCACTTTTTGGGTACCACTTAATCTTTGCATTGTCTGAGTTCGATTGTCCTTTTATAGATGTTTTTGTTTTGCTTGTTCTTTTGACTCTCATCAGCTATTCAAGTTTGTGTAACTCTATAAAACCCCATGCATTAAAAGGAATTAACACTTAAATAAGGAATCAACAGCCAAAACCCTTCACCCGATGGGCTCAAAGATTCGGCATCAGAAGAAATTAAAAGGTGAAAAGGAATCACTCGAAAAACCTCAGTCGCCGAGCACCGATATTCACCGGTATCGGCAAAAGGAATTTTTTGTTTGATGACAAGTATCACATATGGAGATAACCGATAGCTGATCCCCTTCGACATCAGTAAAAGGAGAGGGGAGTAACGTTTAAAAGGAAACAAAATGGCCAATAGCTGATACCCGACGCACTTGTCGGAATCGGAGAAAACTGAATCACGATGAACATTGCGACCACGTTAAGGATTTTTCCTCGATCACCGATTCCCGAAGCGTTTCAGCATCAGGAATTTTTAGAAGACACTAACCCAAAGGAAAGTACGCGATAGGTTTATTCCTAATCGTCAATCCTCGATACCTTTTCAGCATTGGCGATCCTAGGTTTAGTTTAAGAACTCACAACCAGAAGAAAGTCCCGACTCTGACTAATACTCGTTAGTTAAGTCACCAATCCTCATTGCCACATGTCCCAAGCTAGTTTTTCCACGTCAGCACCATACGATGAAATTGATCAGCGTCGAAGGTTTTTTGCGGAAGGATATCAACGAAAACACCCATAACACATTGCCGATCCCTGATCTACCCACTAGGAAAGTGACATGATGGGACGTTTTAGCGCTAGATACGTTTAGATTCAGAGCATTTAAGAGAATAATTAATTCCAAATCTCTCATTAGTTGTTGCTTCCTGTGTGAACCAAAAGGTCGTTTGAAATTACCGATAGACCACATCACCCTCCGCGCCTCAACTGTCAACCTAAGATGAATTAAATTGCAGAGATTTGGTGGTAGATTTGTTTGAATTTCACTCATCACCCAAATTAATTGGTTGATACGACATGGTAAGTTCTTCCCCATTTAAATTCTCTAGAGCCATTGTAAATGAGACCATTCTGCACACAAAGGCGATTCATAGCATCTAGAGGAGCGAGACAAGCAATTCAAAAGCTTTTTAGATCCCGTGAGTATCAAACCACAAGGTTTAGCAAGCATTACATGTATGTACCAGTCTGGATTTTCTATGTTTTCACTTCATATATACATTTTTATCCAATGTCACTATGTACACCAACCCTAAAGGATTGTTTTGATGGTATGAACAATGCCTCCAAGAAAACCAACCACCAGGCGATCTCCGAGAGCGCCGAAGCTTAAGGAGATAGAGGTAGGAGAAGGCTCTTCCCTAGCAATTGTGAAACAACTAGAATTTTCTCCAAGGTCAGAACCAGTCATCAGGACGTCTACCAAAAAGGTGTTCACTCAACCTTTGACCTTTGGAGACACGGAGGCAAGCACAGGGACCAAGGCAGTACTCTCGCACTGGGGAGAACTCTTCAAGAAGATCAGCCAGGAAGAATTCCTAGAATATATCCTGCACAATAACCCCGATATGAGAAAGCTCGATGATGAAGTATTTCCAAATATTTGAAGATCATACCTGCACGTGGTAGAAAGAATAACTCCAGTGTTCCCCTACATATAAATCCTCAAGTGGCTCATTGACCACACAAACACACACAAATTTTTTATTAACGACGTTAATGGCGAGTGTGTCGGGGTTTTCCTTCCAGTAGAGGTGCAGAGATGCTACAAGATTAAGACCCGGAGGAGTGACTGAACACCTATTTCATCATAAAATTCTATGAGCGCCATGACACCGGTCAAGTGATGGCTTGATGGTGTAGAGAAGATAAAAAATACACCAACCGGACCTCCGGCTGGTACCAGACGGCCAATTTAAGGGATTCGTATATCTATCTAATTGCTCTCATCTGCCAGTTGTATGGGGAGAAAGACCGTTCCAGGTTTTCAGAAGCATGGATGCCTCTATCTTACACAATGGCCATTTCCAGGAGAGATTTCAACTGGGGATCCATCATTTCAAAGAAATTGAGCATCTTCATACAACAGGCTCAGACACCAAAAGAAGGAGAGAGTCCATCCTTCTACATGGATTCATATTTACTAGATGTCATGTGCACTAGAAATGTCTTTACCGACATGAAATTGAACTGGCACGCCTTAGAACTCCCGATCCATGTTTACTTCGACATCTTATGGGAGAACAGGTACAAAAAATCTTACTCCCTTATATGCGATGAATTCATCGCATGCATTCATTTTATTCTTTTTAAGAAAGAATGTCCAAGACTATTGGCTTTGGCCAAGAAGATGATATCAAAGGTTGGTCACTAGTATCTGGATGAGCGCAATACCTACATCAGGGTTTTCGGGGTCACTGGAGAACCTCATCTCCTACCATCACATGTCCTCGACCAACTTGTTGTGGGGGAAATCTTCTAGCAGACCCAGGGATGATTTTAAGGATGGAAATTTATTTTAAAATGTAGAAACCTTGGAGAATATTAGTGATCCTTCATATGACAACTATAAATGTTTGGCGATATTTTTATAAAAATATTCAAATTCCTAAGGATTTTATATAGTTTGTATAAAATTTTGGTGATTTTTAAGGTAAAATAATTTTATCCTATAGAATTTGGGCGAATCATTTTTAGAATAAGGAATCATTTTTTGGAAAAAAACATGGAAAATTAACCCATGAGCGAAATTTAGCCCCTAAAATCATCCATGACCAGACCATCCTTCAAGGTTACAATGCTACCCTGGTGAAAGATAAGAAGCGGACATTTATACCTTATGGATTCCATATAGGTTTCTACCTAGTAAAAGACACCACTCAAGCCAAGAAGGAAGGACTGAGCCAATTGAAGTTCCACTTCCAGACCGACTGTTTTCATAAATGCGACCCAAGGGGTTTAGTCTTGAAGCACACATTGCAAGTGTCATCCTACAGGCCTTATGCCCATGACACGTTTGAATATGAGGTCTTCACTGAAAATGCTCAGGATTGGGATGAAGTCATTGCAAGGATGGTCAACCCTCAGATGACTAGGTTCAAAGCCATGAGCATGGATGAATAGGCAACAATCCTAGAATAATCGGCTCAAGGGACCCTCAGGGCCAAGGAAAAAATGATAACGTCCGAAACAACATAGATTCCTCGAGTAACCCCGGTGCAAGATAGAAGTCCCCACGAGGCTCAGGACGCGCGCGAGAGGGGGTTACTTATGTTAGAACATGCACAATGCATAATTGATCAGCTATAAGATGACCCAGACATCCTAAACATGACAAGGCTCCCTGAAGACAATCCAGATAGAAGCCAGACGGGCCCAAGAAACCCACTAGCCAGATCGTCGATAGTTGTTTCGACTCAACTAGAGACAGTCAGAGCATTGGTGAGGACCAGTGCGTCAAACCCCTTAAGTGAGATGATAGAGATATATGATGATGATGAGAGCCAATAAGTATCTCTTGTGACCCCTGTACATATCGAAGAAGAAAAGGGACCAGAGAAGACATCTTCCCCTATACCCGACACCCAAATTCAGTAGGTTCCACAAAAAGAACAAGAAGACGAGAGTGTCCTAGACACTAAGCTGCCTGGTGCACCAGAGACCCAAGTAGACAATCCAAAGGATGAACCAGGGTCAGACGAGCCAATGGAAGAATCCCCACAACAGGAAATTGGTGTCTCAACGACCGATGAACAAGTACGTACCAAGCCTACCCCTGACGTCTCTATTTTGATTGGTACTCAAAACCTCGATGAGCGACAGACAGAAGCCGAGCCTTTAGAACACAGGGATGAAGTTCAAGAACCTAGTCTGGAACAAGTATATACCATCAGGAGTCTAGGGAATACACTTACATGGGGAGATCAACAAATCCCCGAACCCATGGATGAAGTATCTGACATAAATGCCATATCTTATGATCAAAAAAGGAAGGGTATCGTCTAGAGGACCACCAAGAAGAGGAGGATCACTTTAGATCGCTCCATCATCATCACTACATAGGAACATCTGATCAACATAGAACATGCTAAGATGTCTGAACTCATCGGTGCAGGGATGGAAATCACAGATGCCACCCTGGACAGAGCTAAAAGAGGTGAAGAGGAGCTAGCCGCTGGTTTAAAGGAATTAGAATATTTGCGCCACTTGTCAAAGTATTACCAGGACACCACACAGGCTGCAATGTACCTAAGGAACGAATTCAAGGAGGCCTACAACAAGTTTATGGATGAACGACACCTATTTACTGCAAGGATAGCTGAGCTTCAGGAAGACACCCTCATGGCACTTGCAACGTGCAAAGATATGGAGAGGTGGTACGAGAAAGCGCAACAAGTTGTGGAAAGAATTGAGTATATCAGCGTGGTGCAAAAGGGATGAGATGCCGAAGAGAACAACATTTGGGTGTTAAGAGAAAGAAACATCGACCGCATCAATAAATCGACCGAGTATTGGGAAAAAATGGCTCAGGAGCCTCATCGGGGGATTCAAGGAAAATTTGCCAAGTGCGAGAAAAGCTGGGTCAAAATCAACAGGGAAATGAAAGATATCGGACTCCCTGAGTTTGGCATGCCCAATGACTTTGTCCACTTGCATGACATAGTCAAGTCGCACACCGAGAAAGACTCATTATGGGCTAAAGAAATAACAAAGGTGACAGACACATCACCAGGTCAGGTGTGACAATTTATGGAACACCTGATCAAATCTCAGGAAATGCTGCAACGATTGAGTGGTAGTATAGTCAAGTATCGGGCACACGCCATAGAGATAAGAGAGGTTCACTCAGCCCTAATGGAAAAACATAGATTCCCATACACCAACACTTGCGAGGATCTATTCATCAAGTGGTCCGAGTACGACAAGAGTCACCCTCTTAAGTGATATATTGAGATGACTCTTAAAAAACTGACAGAAAGAATGCCATGTGGCAAATTTTGTTTTTCTTATCTGCACTTTAGTTGTTATTTTTAGTTAATTTAATGTTCTAAATAAGAGCATTGATTGATCTGTAAAGGGTCAATGGTTGTTGCAAGAAACTCTCATTTTTGGTTTTGTTAAGAACTATTTCAGAGCTTCCTTTAACAGAGAAGTCCTTTTGGACCAAAGAAAAGTTGTGTTTTCATCAAATGCGTGTATGATTGGATGTGGAGAAGAACTATTTCCTATTTCATTTCATGAATGGATGTTGTAGCGAGTAAGAGCCACTAGTACATTTGGGTCAAATTCCGATGACGTGTTTGATGCAATTGCCACTTTATATTGTTGGGAGAACGAAAAACAATGGACCCCCTCAAACATCGTTTCACATGATGTCTCTTTTCTGATGACATATATTTCATCGTTATTGCGACGTCTTGGAGGTGGCAAGAGCGATGTCTTGAATGTGGCAAGAGAGACGTATTGAGCGTGGTAAGAGCGACGTCTTGGATGTGGCAAGAGCGACATATGGGAGGTGGCAAGAACGATGTCTAGGAGGTGGTAAGAGTGATGTCCTGGAGGTGGAAAGAGCGACGTCTTGGAGGTGGCAAGAGAGACGTCTTGGAGGTGGCAAGATTGATTTTAAGAGGTATCCACTCCGACGTGGTTGCTATGGGAGCAACACTCTTGGAGGTGGAAAGACCGATGTCTTTGAGGTGGCAAGAGTGACTTCTTGGAGGTGGAAAGAGTGACGTTAAGAGGTATCAACTCCGATGTGGTTTCTATGGGAGAGACACTCCAAGATGTCGCAATAGAGACTATGTTGTAGGTATTTAAAAAAAAAATACAATATCAATACTGAGAGGGACAGGTACATTAACCTGTGCTAAGATACTAGCCATATCAATATTTAAATCTATATCATCGGTCTTAGGCAAGGTTGGTTGAGGAGGAGGACTAACTTCCAATGGTAAAGGGGATCTTGTCTAATGAGGTTTAGGATCACTAGGATATGTCCCAGGTGTGTTATCATATGAACTCACAATTGTTGAGCTAAAGTCCAAAAGCTCAAGTGCAATCATGCGTAACTTAGAGGGAAGGCCCTTGTCACCTCACCAAGCTTCTTTCATTTCAAGCCAGCTTTCCTCCGATTGAAGTGGGTTTCCCTCAATTGATATTGCGAGGACTTAGGGCAAGGAATATATGGCCTACACAAAGGAATGTGCATGAGGTAGGAAGCTTTGTTGGGGAAACCCAATAAATGAGGAAGTTCGTTGTTGGTGTTAGAGGCCAAGTTAAATCATGTGAGGCACCATTGGATGTTATTGGGCCTATTAGAGAAGAGATGCAAAATGTACTTAATGACTACCAAGAAGAAATTTGAAAAGGATAGGGAAAAATCTATACAGGCTGAAATAGGGAGGATTAGGGTTGTAGCACAAATGAGGGCATCCAACCCCACTTTTGATTATGAGGACGCTTCGTCTATTCATTCTACCAGTGTTAGAAATAGAGACCCCTTTCATTATGTTCCTCCTCCCCTTTAAAGTGAAAATACCATGCATCTGCTTAAAAGTAAAAAGAGGAATACCATCCAAAGGTATTTCACACCTCTCCCAGTTCTGCCTCTAACAATGCCAATGTTTCTCAAATTCAACCCACTCAATTTCAGCCCACCTTAGATGACCATCGGAAGAAACAATATAGAGAGATTTCTTATGAGTACATAGCCATATCGTGGTATCATGTTGATATCCTCTTCAATGTTTCCCACTCACCATATTACCAACCTATGTGGGATCTCATTATTGCTTGTGGTAGGGGCTTGAAAGGCCCTAGTATGCATGATTTGAGGGGATCTCTTTTCCACAAAGAGGTTGCACCCATTGAATAATACTTGATAGAATTCAAAGTATCATGGGACAAAACAGGATGTACCATCATGTCAGATGGATGGAGTGATGGAAGGAACCATACTATCACAAATTTCCTTGTCCCTTGTCCACAAGGAACCATGTTTTTGAGATCAGTTGATGCATCTGAGAGGGTCAAAGATGCAAACTTTTTGTATGAGCTCTTAGATGAGGTTGTTATGGAGGTGTGGGTGGCCAATGTTGTTCAGGTCATCATAGATAATGCCTCTAACTATGTTCTTGATGGGAAGATGTTAGAGGAGAAACAAAAAACCAGATTTTGGACCCCATGTGTTGAAGATTGCATAACCTCATGCTTGAGGACATTGGCAAAAAAGAATGGATCAAAAACACTATAGAGCATGCCAAAAGCATCACAAAGTACATCTACAACCAATTGTTAAGGTGTTGTGGCTAGTGGATGGGGAAAAATTGGCCATGGGTTACATTTATTAGGCTATGCATCAGGAAAAGGAGAAAATAAGCGAAACATACAAGGATAGAGTGACCAAGTATGGGCCTATTTGGGAGATAATTGATCGTAGATGGAACAATCAACTCCATCGCCTTATACGTGCAACTGTGTATTTCCTTAACCCAAGGTATCATTACAGAGCATAGCTTGGAGAAGATTTGACTGGGGAGGTTAGAGATGGCTTGTATGAGTGCCTAGAGTGTATGGTCCCTTCTGAGAGTGAGTAGTTGGAGATACACCGACATATCACTTCTTTCACTAGAGCCATAGGTACCTTCGGCAAGAACCTAACAAATATTGCAAGGGATGTGGATGAGCTAGGTAACAATTCCAAAGTTTGTTCAAGTGTTTAAATTTTAAACTTTAAATTTTATATACTTTATAATTTATTACTTCAAGGAACTAACTCGACTAACTATGCTTTTTGCAGCAAATTGGTGGGATTCATTTACCAGCCAATGTCTTCAATTGCAAAAGTTTGAAAATTAGAGTGTTGAGTCAAACTTGCAATGCTTCCGGGTGTGAGCGCAATTGACTTGTCTTTGAGAGGATTCACACGAATAAGAGAAACCATTTAGAACAAAAACGGTTAAATGATCTAGTCTTTGGGCAGTACAACCTTTGGGTAAGGTGCAACCAATTGTTGAAAAAAAGACCTGATTCAGATCCCATTGTGTTGGATGATGTTGATCCAACTTCAGATTGGGTAGTGGAGACTCACCCACCAAAGTTTGATGTTGACTATGATTTCGAGGTGGATGGGGTAGGGCATGTTTATATGGGTGCAAATCCACTATTAGGGCCCCACGGTCTGATTCCAGAGTCGGACATGGAAGGCCCTAGTGGAATTGCAAGTAGGCGTAGCCATATACCTCGTGTGCCTCGTCACATTCGTACTGGTACTACTACAACTAGTGCAACTTCAGAGCCTGTATTCACATAGATGTCCTTGATGGTGATGAGTCTCAGGTCAGGTTCGAGTCCGAGTCAGAGCCAGATGATGATGTTGAGGACGAGGATGCCCATGCCATTTCTACTTCTAGCAGTAGTGATGATTGATCATTGATCATGTTGATCAATGAGATAGTGACTTGTAGTCTTGACTCTTGCTAGTATGTCTTTTGTTGTTGTGGTCTAGAATGCTGAGGCCATTTAGAGCCTCCTTGATTATGTATTTATGTTCCGATCTCTAGATATGTATTGCACTTGGTCCCATTTTGATATATTCATGAGCATACTTTGGATATGTTGTCTCTAATTGTCTATAATGCTTTGGAAACATGATTTAAAATCTTAAAAATATATTTTTTTCGTTAAAATTTAATTATTTTATGTATGTTTTAAAAAGTCGGTTCATTGAAACCAGTTTGACCGGTTCATTACTGGTTCTGGTTCTGGTTCAGGTTGGACCCTTAGCCAGTTCCAATGTCGGTTCTGATTTTTAGAACTATGATCAAATCACACTTACTGGAGCCAAGGTTCCATTTAAGACCCAAACCTCCCTTGTTGATGCACAACAATAGCACTAACACCTACCGATGGTCATTGGAGCAGAGAGTGGGTGGGAGGGGAGAGGGATTGGGTTGACAATATTTTGGGTGATAAACAAGTGTCTGGAGGGGAAGGGCTTTTCAGAAACACAAGGGAGGGAGAAGGTTGAGTCATGAGGGAGGATCGACAAGGTTCTACACAAAATGAGGAAGGGGTTGTGGGGGATGGTGTCAAGGAGGTGGGAGTCGCATGGGGGAGGGAGGAAGGTGGAAACCTTTGGCAACAAGGAGTATGCATGCAACATTAAGGTTCATGGAGGGTGATGGGGATCCTTCATATACCAATCCCACCTCATAACACATATTACCAATTTAGGAGCCCCATTTGCAACAAGTGCAATAACCATGGGATGTGCTTGGTGATCATTTCTAATCCTTCATATTTCTAAAGAATGATCGTGCCTTCTCCTAGGGTCACCCATAGATTGGCCATGACATCTCTGCCTCCCTATTTGGATGAGGCTTGAATTGAAAAATGTTTACTTTAATGAATTTTTGAAGGAGTGTCATTTGACAGAAGTGAAATAACCATGGGATTTGCCTGGTTTTCCAAAGGATAATCATGCCTTCTCCCAGGGTCACCCCTAGATTGGCCATTACATATAATTCTCTATAAAACTTGACATGAAAATTTTTTACTTGAATTTTTAAAGAATGAGGGTTGTTCTCTAGAGGGTCATGTTGATGTGAGATGAGGAAGAGCGAGAATTGTTTCTAAGTGCTAGGAGGAAGATATGTGCTCCAGGAATGAGAATATTTAGGGAGGTCTCCCTAGGAGTTTGAATGCCACAAGAAATTCTGCTTTATTATTGAAATAATTTTCCCTTGGAAGAAAGTCTTAAACTGTACTGAAACTTAAGGTTAAATGCATATTAACCTTCATTTTTGCTAATATACAATTTCCATACATTGGCCATTTTTGCTAATATACAATTTGCATGCATAAGCCATTTGTTGCTTTAGACCAAATACTTTAAAATTTTGTAAATCTGAAAATCCTTGGAGATACTTTGATGGAATAAACTTTATTAAGTATCTGGCTGTTGCCTAGCCTGCCACATTACAATGATTGGAAATAGTAGTGTCTTGCCTGAAAGTACTGTTTATAATTGCCATTGCCTCCCATCAATTTTAGACTATACCATTTCTAGAATCCTTTTTTCCAGGCTCTCCAATTTTAGAGGATCCTATAATGTTTTAGGAGATAGTATTCTGGAGCATAGTCATAAGATTTAAAAACCTAAAAAAGAAGGCAATGGTATGGAGTTTGAAAAAATACAATACGTGTTACAAAAATAGGAGTAAAGGGAATAAAGATGAAGTTGAGATAAGAAATAAGTTTATGAGACCGTATGACACAAAGGGAATAAAGATGAAGTTGAGATAAGAAATGAGTTTACGAGACCTTGTGACACAAAGGGAATAAAGATGAAGTTGAGATAAGAAATGAGTTTATGAGACCTTATGACACCTTACACATGTGTATTCAACTTTTTTATATAATATGAAGACCATAATCCGAATGCAATTTATGTCAGGATTCATGGATCAAGATAAGGGTTCAGATTCAATTTTGATGTTACACACATCTATCTTTTTAGGAAATGGATCCTGTTGACTTTCACCAAGCCTAACAAGGTTGTGGAACTACCTAGAAATGCAGGGCTAGCATGGATTCAGAGGTAAGAAAAAGTTAGAATGGCATCTATCTTGTCAGGTAATGGATCCTATTGACCTTAACGAAGACTAACAAGGTTGTCGAACTACCTAAAATTGCAGGGCCAACATGGATTCAGAGGGAAGAAAAAGTTAGAATTCTTGATGACACGAGAAATTCACTCACATTTTTTAAAAATCAATGGTTTACCAACAACTGTTCATTTTAAGATTTTTCTTGAAAATAGCCATATCTTTTGACTATGTTCCAAAGCAAAAACATAGAAAAATGCACCAACACATTTCAGAATGTGCCTATATGCACATGTTTCATTTCAAGTAATCTATCCTAGAGACTCACATGCTACTACCAGAACTGATATATCTTGGCTTAGAAATGCCACATTTCTTTGTATGTGTGCTTATATTAATTAATTTTTGGTGTTCTTTTCTTAATTTTTTTACATTGCAGATTTTACTTTATTTTAGATTTTGATATAAAAGCACATATGTTACACAATCTCATCTCATTCCCGACCAATGTTTCTTGGCTCTTTACATGCTGGAGGCCCTCAAGCTCCACTCCCATGCTCTCTAGTCACCCCTTATAGACCAACGTTGTGCCAGAGAATTACCTCCTTCTCAGTGCTCCCATCTACTAGGGGTACCAAGAGACAGATCATTTGTAGTATGCTCCCAATCCCTAGATCAGTGCAATCTTAGGGGATTATCCCCACTTCTCAAAGACCCCAACGACATGGCCATCATAGACCGCATACTAGTAGTCAAGAGAGGCCTCCCATGCTTCCACAGTGGGAAACATCATCCTGACAACATCACAATGTACAGTCCAGATTATCTTCTAGTTCCTCTTCTAGACAACGTTCTATCTGAAACTTCCTCCATTTAGACTCAGATGTTAGGAAAGTGGTTACTAGTAGAGTCTGATTTTCTCTCACTCTTTGTATTCCAGATTCTGGGTCCATCTCCCAAATCTGGTTTTACCTATCAGAGCCTGTTTAGATCTTAGATTAGGGAAGTACCTTATTTTATCTCTTGATTTCTGCTTCTTGCTTTATTTAGGAGTCATTTCTGCACTCCCACTCTGTATCAATACATGTGTACTCAACAGTTCCATTGACCCATTTCTGTGGTCATTTGTTGGACATTAATAAAATTATCTTATCTTATCATCCATATCGCGGTGTTAATTTTTTAATTTTTTAATATTATAGTGTGTCGACCTATGCCAAACATCACATCAATGTTAGGCATGGACATCACACATCTCCTTCACTCTGGGCTGTAGAATGCACCTCGCTTATATTGGTGCATTCATAATTAGAATTATCCAACTGATGCCAAATTGGATGAGATATGTTCCCTTCTGCTTTTTTAAAATAGTTACCCCTAACTGATCTGAAATTAAATTCGTTTCTTCTTAAGTTTAATTATCTATTTGAGTGATCTGACATAATCAAGCAATTAACAAATCTGATCTATTTCCAGAAGCATTAATTATCAGAAAAAAATTGTCTTAGAATCCAGAAAAAATGTCAGGACTTCAGCTGCAAAAATATACACACTAACTTTAAAAAAGGATCTCTTTTCATTTAAAAGGATCTTTTGGATATGGGTAAGAGGTAAGTTCATGGTGTAGGCTTGTAGAATCATTTTTATAGTTTTGTAATTCCACATCCAACTAAACAGATAAAATAATAAATGAAATTATTTGCAAAACGTTAATGTAAAACCTTACCTAACAAACAAGTTTTCTTGGCTTTCCACCTTTGCATGTAAAGTTGTCCATCGTGCTTCCAACTTTTGTATTTCCTTCCTTAGGAAACCGTAATATTTATGAATCTATTTTCTCTCCTCCTTTGCCTCCTAAATCTTGCAAGTTACAACCCTTAATTGCACAAAGAATAATTGCACAAAGGATGACAAAATGGAATTATTCTTTACAAAATTGACATAGGAAGAAACCATGGCTTTAGCGGCAGGAAGAAACCGGTCTATCATAAAATTGCGAGTTTGAGGATCAACAAAGAAAATTTTTGATCTAAGATCTTGATCCCGCATGCCACTCACCAGACTGACATTGTAGGCAATAGTGCAAGTTTCAGTTTATGACAGTGTCTCTAATGCATCCGAGAAGTCATCACAGTCCTCCATGTCCAAACCATCTTCATATGCATGATTTTGAGAGAAGGGAATGACTGAATAAGGCCTATTTGAAACTGTACCATTAGATTTACCCTTTATGGTTGAAGCGAATGCATGATCAGAGTTTTCATAAATCTTTGAATCGGCATTTGGGTGGCTATTTGACTGCTGAAACCCATTGCTAGATATTCTATTTCCCTGCTCATTTTTTTTTGCATCTCCATTGCTTGACACATCTGTTGACTTGGTATGTGCTTGTTTAATGGTCAATGATCTTCCAAGAGGAAGCCTGGGCACTCAAGGGGTAGGATCATTATGAGTATCTTTCACATGTTCTTCATCCTTAGGCCTCCATGGACTTTGCTTCCACAAAAAAGGCACTGTTCCAGGGTTCCTCAAAGGCCCTGATTTTAACTCCGATCTATACACAGGTGGCATGCCACACCAATTCAATGTACCATCCATCTTATAATCTATTATTTAATTCTCTATGGGAGAACCAACGATTCTCCTCATTGACATAAGAGGTATTAAAATCTAACTGACCTTGAACCTTTGAATTTCTTTTCTTCTCCATTGAGCCAATCCCTATATTAACATCTGAGACAGACTGCTTCCTTTTTGACTTCCTGCATAATCAAGAAAAAACATATTATGTTATAACATGCCCACAGTAAACCACTCTCTTCTGCATGGATCTCCATCTATCTATTCTGCAAAAGGCTCATGTACAGGCTGACAAAACTCACAAAATTCAATATCTCCCCAGCATAACACTTGTAATTAAATTCCCGTGGTCTCTAATACTATATGATGAGTCCTTGTTTGTTTAATAAATCATCTGATCAGTTCATGCCAACATCACCATGCAAGCAATCCTCATAGGTTTCTTGTGGAAACTATAGAACTAACTAGACCTACTGAAGCATAGCCCAAAATTCATATCATGAGGAAGCAAGGTAATAACACCCCAAAATCAAACACTTTGAAGACACCCACCAAAAGAACTGACAAAACCAAAGAAAAAAATAGGTAATGGCAGTTGTTTGTTTCCTCCCGTCAAAGGAAGCCTATGAAGTATTTTCATTGCAATAACAAACATGTAACCTTAAACTATCTTTTAAAGAAGCACTATCCAATCCTAGCATAGCTCTAACAATCTGCAAAACAAGATCAGTTTCAACTGTCACTGAATTTTGGACAATTGGGTTATTGGCCATAATGTCATTAGGATAATCTGGTTTATTTTCATTGCAATAAATATGTTGGCACAGAGGCCCGATTGATTAGAAAACTTACTTGGGATAATTGAACCACCAACCCCTCCCCATGATGATAGCAATGCTATTCAAAAGAATTAAATTGCAGTCAGAGAACACAGTGTTCTAAGGAAACTTAGAAGTTAGAACCACCATTCCCCATTTTATCCAATCCAAAATTTCCACATACACTCACAGATTGCAGTTCCAAGACAATAAAAAATGCAAGGAAACAGAGCAAAAAAGGGGCAACTGCAGATGGGTAGAAATGGAAATGTAAATAGTAAGTCGGCAAGCATTGATCCTTGAGCCTGTGATATGTAACTCCCAAGTTTTAAGAAAGAAATATGATTATGGAGACATGGGAAGTGGTGAAAAATGGTCAATATGAAAAAGAATTCAAAAGAAATATGGGGAAACCCACCTTTTTCAAACAATGTGGGGCAATCCTGGAGACTGCATACCATAATTCATGGAGGAACCCACTTGATTCTTCCATTGCTTTACCCCACCTTCCTATTCATTTCTCTCCTCTTGTATTAGAGCTCTCTCGATCTGCTACCCCTTTTAGACGGCCTGCTCTGTACACTCTCTTTGCTACACTTGCTTCAATGCATTTTCACACAACTGATACGCTGTTATATTCACATTAGGTAGATGGGTGTCTCATTTATGGCTCCTTTTCATTCTCTTATTATTTTATTTTTCTATTTTGTGTGTTGACTGAGATTTTTTTTCAATATCAGTGGATAGCAGGTGCATCATGTACTCATGATGAGTATCTTCCTCATGATCAATTTTTTCGTCTTTTTCAGCCAAAGGGAGCTCCAATTTCGGTATTGTTTTGGTGACGGAGGAGTGAGTGAAGAGCATGAGCAGGAGGGCCTTGTGAAACCAATCCAGGTCCAGGTGGCTGTGGGTGTTTTCTGTTGAATGTTTCAGGCCTTCCAAGTGAGCTAACATGTCCGATTCAAATGCTGCCAGAGCCAGATTTGATGAATTAGCGGCTGCATTCAATTTCAGATCGAGAAGAGAGGGTACGGGATGGAATTGAATGTCACACCGATCGACGACAGAAAATTTGAACCCAATCGCATCATGGTAGTGGGGGGATTCGCTTTGGACCCTGTTCCACCACCCCTAAGAGAATGGCATACTTGAAACCCTGCATGCACCACAAAACCCCAAGACCATTAAATCAAAAAATCAATACACAACAACAACTAAAACCTGGACTATTTACATAAAGAAACATTAATTTACCTCAACATCAATGGAAACATAGACTATTGACTTAAAGAAATGTTAATTTACCTTGCAGACAGTCGCAGTTCTCGGCCTCTTTCCTGGCGACATCCAGCACATAATCGATGAGTTCAGCCCCTTCAGTGTGGTGTAATGGCCCTTGGCCCAATTTTTACCAGCTCCAGACTGGCCAAAAACAAAGTTGTTAGGCCTGAATATCTGACCGTAATTGCCTGATATCACGCTCTCCATGGTCCTGGGCTCAAGATCCATGAGAACAGCCTACGGAACAAACCTCCCAACAAACCTACCACAACTTGCCTCATTGTAGTACACATTCACATTGTTATCAGCGATGCGAGTTTTGGCGGCTACTGATGGCAGTGACTTTGGCGGCGACGTGTGATGTATCCATATGCTATGGACAAACGACAAAAATGCAAGAGTGAACTTCGGCGTAGTTATAGAACCAAGTAGGAGTTGTCGGTGTTCCTTGTGTTCTTAATTTGGGGGGCTTTTAGTTAAAGTATTAAAGGGGCATGAAGACGCGCTTGATTAATGAGTGGAGAGCTTGTGCATAGTGGAGGCTCTTCTCTAACCACTTCCTTTTATCCAGTTTTACCTCTAATGATCATGCATGCACAAATGCAATGTGGTCAAGATTATTTCTATGATGAACCTTCCCTCCCAATGAATGGAAAGCTCATTCCATCTGAGAATGGTTTGGCCTCCCATAAATATTTACACCAAAATGACATGGGGGCTTTGGCTTTGATGGATCCACCCTTTACAAGGTTATGTGTGAGAAAGTATAATTATTTTAGGGTTTTCTCCCAAACTAAAAAAAATCCCTCCCTTGTGTCCTTTTGCATTGACAATACAACTTTAGAGTCGGTTTTAAATATCGGTCCCTCTTGGGTCAAGGTGGAAGGGGTTTACTACCATACCAATGGGTTGAAGTTGAAAGACCTCTCATAAATCTTTGCACCAAAATGATATGTGGGCTTTGGCTTTGATGGATCCACCCTTTACAAGGTTGTGCTCGAGAAAGTATAATTATTTGAGGGTTTTCTCCCAAACTAAAAAATCCCTCGCTTGTGTCCTTTTGCATTGACAATACAACTTTAGTGTGAGTTTTAAATATCGGTCCCTCTTGGATCAAGGTGGAAGGGGTTTACTACCATACCAATGGGTTGAAGTTGAAAGATCTTTAGATTTGAATTTTTGAATCATAGGGCTCCTCCTTGAAAGATTTTGTGGTCATCCAACCTTGTGCCAAAACAATTTATCCTTGAATTTATTTTTGTACATGACAAAGCAAGTGTCATTCGTAATGATCTCTTGTTTATGGTGAGGGTTGGCCTCTTTACAAAGCCTTCATGGTGAAGTTTCAATCTTCTTGTTGAATAGTTATGTTTAATCCCAATTTCGGTGCGAAAGCTTAGCTAGCCTATTAAAAATTGAAATGCCAACTCTCTTAAGGCCATTAGAAATGTTGTAAGTAAGATTGTTGCCTTAGCTCTAGAAACAACAAATTTGTTGCATTTTCCATAGCTCAAATACATTGACACTAATTTGATTAAGGATCCACAAAGAAAAATTGTTCTAAGTTATAATGATTGTTGTTGGACCTAATTATTGCATAATGAACGTAATTATAGGATTTGTTTTGAGTGCAACCATCTACTTACTTCATGTTTGAAAGTTAAAGCTCATAATGCTTCTCATGCAAATAAGTGCATAAATTAGAATCCAACTTGGTTGAAGGACTCTAAGATTGGTCACCATTAGGTGGAACCAATCCTGGATCAAGCTTATCCTTGGTCTCTTGATTATGTAAATGTTATAGTTCCACCTTCCAAGTGTGCTAGCATTGTTCTTGACATTGTTATGGCCTTCAACCAAAACCACAGATAATTGGATCCAAAGGAATTGGAGACCATTGATTCAGCACAATGTTACTTGCTATGTAGTTGGGAGGGGGTTTTTTATTTTCGAATTTATCTCAAAAGAAGACAAAGACCCAATCTTCAGAAACGGGCCATACTTCATGGGCACCCAGGACCTGTATTTGGACAGATGGACTCCAGACTTTGATATGGAGGTCAATGTGCCTAAAGAAGTCCCTGTCTAGGTCTGTTTGCCAAATTTTCCAATCCACTGTTAGAATACCCCCTCCTTGAAGTTTATCGGGAATGGTTTAGGCAAATATATCGACAGAGTTGATCCAAAAGAACAATACTCCTGCACTCGAATTTGCGTAGAGGTAGACCTGGAGGCCGACCTGCCAGAAGTCGTCAACCTCTCTGTGTGAGAATGGAAACACTACCAGCAGTTAGACTACAAACAATTTCCTTTCAAGTGCCGAGGCTACCACAAATACAGACATTTTTAGAGAAATTTCCCTAAAAACCCTGTTTCGGAGAAAGAAGTTGAGGAAGGTTGGCAACCAACCAAGAAATACAAAACCACAAGTAAACCTAAGGATAAACAAAACCCTAATCATAACCCTAATCTTGCGACGAATCAACCCAAGGACCTGGAAACTCAAAAACCCCAACTCTCTCCGGGAACATATTTGCAATTCTAGGAGACCAGGAAGAACACAAGGAAGTAGGAAAGGAGGCAGAAGGCTTGACACCTCTTTTGGATGAAGAAGAAGGTCAAGAAAATGTAGAAGCCCAAGAGAAGGCATAGGTACAATGAAAACAATTAGAGGGAAACCCTCTAGATCCAGAATCCGATTCAGAGGAGGCATCATCCGAAAGTGAAGAGATTGATGACAATGGAGCACTGGTCACTCCAAGAAAATCTGCCAGAGGATGGAAAACCAAGAAGGAAAAAATGGAAAAGGAAAAATATAAAGATATACTCCAAGGCTCACAACAAACTCTCAAGAAAATGATGAACACAAGAACCACAAGAATTCTGGGACAAGCTCCAAGAGGAGCCACCTCTAAACCAACAAGTAAGTAATGAAGATAGTCTCCTAGAATTGTAGGGGGTTCAGAAGTAGAATAAAAGAATATGGACTAGAAGATCTAATCAGAATGACAAATCCATATATCCTATTAATCTAGGAGACAAATTGGAGGAAGTTGATCTCCTCCAAGCAAGTACCAGGTTTTGGAAAAAAGGACAAGGTTTGGTAGAAAGTGCGAGAGGTGCATCAAGAGGCATCGACACATTCTGGGATAGCTCCGTTTATGAATTAATCTTATCTGAAAGATTCACTCATTGGATCTTAACTAAAATCCTTCACAAAGAATTAGGACAACAGGTAAGTCTTTTCAATATTTATGTCCATGTCCTGCTCTCAGAAAAATGAAATTGTTGGGATAAGTTAAAGGACTATTTGAATTCAAATCCCTTGGAAAATATCATCTTAGGAGGGGACCTAAATCTAACACTGGCCCAAGATGATAAAAAAGGTATTTCTTTGGTGAGGGATCCGACCTGGGAATGGGTCGAAGATCTCATGTTGGACTGGGATTTGGAAGATATAAAACCCATCAGAGGAAAATACACCTGGTCAAATAAGATAGTAGAACTCGGTCACATAACATCTAGGCTTGATCGCTTTTTGGTCCAGAACTCCTTTCTCACATACAGACTCTCTTTCTCCTCCATAATTCTTCCCCATTGTGTATCGGATCATAAACCCATAACCCTTGAGCTTTCTCAGTATCAGAATTTGGGGCCGATACCCTTTGAATTCAGTCCACCTTGGATTCAACAGGAGGGATTCTATGAGGTAGTAGGGCGTTCTTGGAACGAGCAAGTCTAGGACTCTCCATTCTTTGTTTGGGAAGAAAAGATGTGGAGGCTCAAAAAATATCTCAAAAGTTGGGCCAAATCCCTCCAAAACCCAAAATCCAAAAGGCAGGAGGCCCCGACTTTATTAGAAGAGCATCAACTTCTGCTAGAAGGGGAATTTATCATAGAAGAACTGTTGAATAAAGAAGCCACTCTACAAAGGTCATTTCATCAAGCCTGTAGGAGAAGAAGAAGAGTTCTGGAAGCAAAAGTCTCGTTGCCTTTGGCTTAACTCAGGAGACAAAAACATGAACTTTTTTCAAAAGAAAGCAGAAGCAAGAAAACAATTCAAAACCATCAAGGAGATTCACCAGCAGGGATAGGAAATTAAGGACTTCGAAGAAATAAAAAAGGAGGCCCACCTTTTCTTCAAATACCTATGCACAAAGAACTCAAATCTGCTTATTGATGATAGCTCTTATCCCCTCTCGCTGATCCCTCCCCAGGTCCAAAACGATACCAATAGAAGGCTTACGACCCTGGTCAAGCTTCAAGAAATAAAATAAATAGTTGATCAGATGGAGGCAGGCAAGGCCCCAGGGCCAGATGGTTTCTCAGCCCGCTTTTTTAAATCCTGTTGGCCGGTGATCAACAAGGATCTACACAGAATGGTTTTGAAATCCCATAATTGCAACATGATAGGGGGAAGGACCAACTCAAATTTTTTGGCCCTGATCCCAAAAGAAAAAGGACCAATAGACTTCGAAAGATTTAGACCTATTTTGCTATGCAATACTGGCTACAAGATAATCACAAAAATCATAGCAAATAGAATCAAGAAAATTCTCCTAGACATAATTCTAGAAAATCAAGGAGGATTTATCAAGGGAAGGCAAATTCTGGATAACATCATCCTAGTTCAAGAAGCCCTTCAGTCCAGCACCTAAAGACATGAAAAAGGTATGATCATCAAGCTTGACTTAGCAAACACCTTTGATAGAGTTAGGCATGACTTTCTGTATAAAGTAATGGGGAAATTTGGTTTTGCTCCTAGTTTTATTTCCTGGATCGAGGCTTGCATAGACTCTCCTTGGATTGCTCCATTACTGAATGGGCGAGCAGATGACTTCTTCCTAGCTTCAAGAGGCCTTAGGCAAGGATGCCCCTTGTCTACTCTCCTGTATGCAATTCAAGCTTCAGTCCTCAGTTTTCATTTGGACTTTTGCGAACAGGACCAAAGTCTGATAGGCCTCCGCATTGTTTCTGGGGTAAAGGACCTAAACCATGCTCATTTCACTGATGACACCTTACTTCTGGGAGGGGAAAACGGTGCCACAACTAGAAACTTCAAAAGAGAATTGGATCAGTATAAAGAACTCTCAGGAAGCAAGATAAATCTCTCGAAAAGAAAAATCTATGGTTGGAATTGCACCCCAAGAGAAATGTTGGTCATATGTAGAATCCTAGAAATGGAGGGCTTCACAAATTGGGACTCATTCAAATATATTGGCATTCCTATCATCAAATCCAGACCGAACACCTCGCACTAGCTCCTTCTCATGGACAAGCTAAAAAACAGAGTTAGATCCTGGGGAGCTTCTTGGTTAAACTTGGCAGGCAAGGCAGTACTTATCAAATCGGTCCTCTCAATCATCCCAATTTATCAAAACTCAATGCTTTTGGCCCTGAAAGAAATTTCCCAGAAAATCGACATCATTCTTAGAAGGTTCCTGTGGAAAGGGGGAAATCATAGAGCAAAGAAACTTCACCTGATCAGTTGGGGAAAGGTCACTAAACCTCTCCAGGAAGGAGGTCTGAACTTCAGGGATGTAAGTTCCCAAAATCTAGCTCTGGGAGCCAAGCTACTGTGGAATATTGTTTCAGGGAGAACTACATGGAGCAAGAGAGTGCTTTGGAAGAAATACTTCCAGGGCCCAAGATTGCGTTGTCTCGAATTCCCCCTAAAGGTTGCCAAAGGCTCCCCAATTCTCTCTCTCTGTAAGAAATGTCTCGAATTCTTCAAACCACTGCTAAATTGGATCCCAAGAAATGGGAAGTGTATAAACATCTAGGAGGACTCGATCCTAGGGGATCCTCCTCTGAACACTATAGAATATCTAACAAATATAAAATAATGGTTAAAAGATAAAAATTTAACTACCATCTGGGACATATTGGAATGGAATATTGATGAGGACAAAACTTGGAGGAATTGGAACTTCAGAAACTGCCTGGAAGAGTTAGCCACTGAGAGACTCAATATTTTGGATCTCCTCCAATGGAAATCCCCTCTGAAATCATGTGCAACGGATAAGTGAGGATGGGGGCCTCGCTCCTCAAACTACATGGCAGTAGAAGGCTACAAGGCTATTCGCTCAATCCTGCTTGTCCCTCCAGATCCCGTGACCTGGAAGGCTCTTTGGTCCTGCAAATCGCTCACAAAATTCAACATGTTTTCTTGGAATTTGGCTCATAGAAGCATTCTCACTAGAGACACTATCATGAGGGGATCTACAGTGACAAAATAAAGACACAATCATACTTCTCTTGGTTTTGGGATAAACTTTATTCTGTCAGTAGAGATCAATCATAGTTGTCCTAAAATATTCTAAACCTATGATATTACCACCCCTTATCGAGCTGATTTGAGGTAACATTTTTTTCTAGGAATCCCCTGTAGTGATCATGCATGGGAGGGAAAAAAGGGACAGGAATGCAAGAAAACATTACCTGTGAATTGCGAGAACCTCGACTTTTAGTCAATCTAGTTACTGAGCTGGTTAAAAGTAAAGGCTACCAACTACTATTAAGAAAGGATCCTCCCAAATTCAATGTCTAGTTTGAGTAAAAAAAAGGATTAGTCATACATTTGACTATAGGAAAGTTTATTTCTCCCATCACTCACTTGGTACAAACATCACTCATGAGTCATAATACAATGAGGTCTACAAGGGAAATGGCCATTGGATATATAATTAATTGATTGGGAAAATTCACCCTATGTGGGAAAAGGCCTTAATCTAATGAACTCTTGATGCAAACTACCAGAGAGAGAGAAGGGAGTGCAATTTAGGGAGTGTTAATGATAAATTGAGCATTGTACAGATTTTGTATAGAACGATTGGGTTCCTATTAAATACAATTCCACTCTATGACAAATGAATGTCGGATTGTCATGCTATATGCGTTAGTCATGTAATTCCCAAGCATAAGCTAAAGATAATCGAGTTCCTTGTCTTTGCTGAACCCGCGTTGTGTAGACAATAGGGTGGAGTGTTGGTGAATGGTTAAGGCATTGAAGAAAATCGTCATTTATACGCAGAGTAGCTGAAATTTGTTGATCAAAGATCCTGAGTGGGAATCACCATAGAGGAAGTGCATTGAAATGCGTTGAAGAAGGGGCGTCAAAGTCGAGTGGAGTTCTTTGCACTAACTCCAGTCGAAGGTTCTTCAATAAATGTTGAATTGAGTTTGGAGAGGATCGATCTCATAACTTGTAAAGATCGCCAGGAAGGGTAATTATTTTCATTAATGAGGATTGAAGGGGTGTGACTAATCACTATGGAGGAAATCAATCCATGATTCATAAATATGTGAAAGAATTATGAAGAGAAGACTAGATCATATAATGACAGGGTATCATGATCTGTGCATGTTAGAACGAGTAATTTGTAAAGTAATGAGTAAGTTGTAAATTAACTTGCAGATCATTGTTATAGCAGTTCTGGTGACTTGTGGCATTCCTGCTACCCTAGTTGAGTTCCTGTAACTTATATATAATTCCTGCAACCTACAACAGAGTATTATCAAAAATTGGTATTGGGAGAGGAAATTTTTTCAAATAAACTCTTTAATTTAAATTCCAGAATAGAAGAACAAGTCATGTGTTGATTGCAGGTGTAGATGTAGACTGAAACTCATAACATTAAAAAGGATTTTTAGTGCAGGGCTTGATAGCCCTACATCAAGAATTGGGTTTCTCCATGGTTGGTGGGGAAGTCAAATCCCATGGACTAAACCCTTTAAAACTGGGAACGATTGATATCGATTCTTTTTCTTAGATCAAGAGGAAGAAATAACGAGGGGAAGGAAGATTCAAACCAACTTGCATCCATTTAGTAGTGTGCTCGCTGGTTTCACTGAAGAAATAATGAGGGAGGGAAAAGAGGATTCTGATTTGCATCCATTTAACATTGTGCTCACTGATTATTCTCAGCCTCCCAGATTTTCGCTGGCGAAGAAGGGAGAAATTAGCCAAAAAAAAAACCTTCCCGCCATAGCCACAGTTTAAAAAAGAGGATTGTTTCACTATAGAGATGAAAAATAAAAATATAATTTATTTATTCATTCATATTTTTAATAGTGAAATAATTTTTTTAGAAATTTTAACATAGATTGTTAAAAAAATTAATTAATTTTAACCTAATCAATAACTGCCAAAATTTGAAGGAGTTGGTGTGAAACATGAAACAAGTTCCCTCAAATTAAAAATAAAGGAATATTATAGTAATGTTCTTTCTCTAGTATTAGTTATCTACCTATTATATCTTCTTGGTGCTCTTTTAGGTTTAGGTTAATGATTAACTTGAAATTATTTCATTGTTCACACTAATGAGAATACTACAATTCATTTTCCAACTGAGAAATCTACTCTACATCCTAATGAGATTGTTTTAGTTTACACACGAATTGAGCAATATTCTCTATGACACTAGTTGGAGTCCTCTCACAAGAGATACCCGATTCTAAATGTTGGACATGCTAAGGGCTTGATGTTAGCATGTTCACATTTGGAGGGGTAACATGTTGTCATGAAGTATCTCATGTGGCCATTTTTTTTAGGAACCATGTTTCATATCATATTGTTGTTTTCTCTTGTTGAGGTAGAATATTGTGTAGCGTTCCAACATTATCTTAGTTGCATGTGGAAAACACCAATAATCAACCTCCATTCCTCTAACAAACTCTACAAATATTTGTGGTGAAAAAGTTCATGATACATGTTGTGGTTTCACCATCTCCCATTTCCTTGGAATATCCGTAAGAATGCACAATTTCTCACACCCTCACACACAAATCAAGATATTATCAATGATAAATTGGGTCTAGTCATATTTATTCCTCACACTGAACTTCCTCTATGTTTTATGCTAGTGTTCATTAGACAATGACTTCAACCCAACATAAAAAAAAAATGATCAAAACAAATTTGAGCATCTACAACTCTCTATAACTCTTTGGAGGTTGGAAATTGGAGGGCATATGATAATTACTTTGAAACATATTGTATGATTTATTGACTATATGGTTTATTGTATGCAAATGCTCAACAAGACTAGCACACATGTTCATAATAAAAATTGATTTTACAAATGAGATGGAATTTATGTCCGTGTCCCATTACAATAACCTAAAACTTAATTAATTTTAACCTAATCAATAATGGTAAGAAACATTCAAAAAGCTTAGAAATTACTTGCATATGACACACAAATTGAAATTTGAAGGAGTTGTTGTGAAAATACACTAGTCAAAATTTGAAGGAGTTGTTGTGAAAACACAATGCTCAAAATTTGAAGGAGTTGGTGTGGAAACATGAGACAAGATCCCTAGAGTTAATAATAGAGGAACATTATAGTAATGTGCTTTCTCTAGTATTATTTATCTGTCTACAATATCTTCTTGGTGCTCTTTTAGGTTTAGGTTAGTGATGATCTTGAAATTATGTCATTGTTACAACTATTGTTCACACTAATGAGACTGTTACAACTCATTTTCCAACTGAGAAATCTACTCTACATCCTAATGAGATTGTTTTAGCTTACACACCAATCAAAAAATCTTCTCCATGTCACATGTTGTAGTCCTCTCATCAGTGGTACCTGATTCTAAATGTTGGACATGCAAAGGGCTTGATTTTAGCCTGTGCACATTTGGAGGGGTAACATGTTGTCATGAAGTATCTTGTGTGGCCATTTTGTTTAGGAACCATGTCTCATGTCATGTTGTTGTTTTCTACTAGTCAAGGTGAAATATTGTGTATCCTTTCAACATTAGCTTAGTGGCATGTGGAGAAAACCAATAATCAACCTCCATTCCTCTAACAAACTCTACAAATATTTGTAATGAAAATGCTCATAATACATGTTGTGGTTTAACCATCTCACATTTCCTTGGAATATCTGCAAGAATGCACGATTTCTCACACCCTCGTACGTGGATCAACATATTATCAATGATAAATTGGGTCCGGACATATTTATTCCTCTCAATGAACTTCCTCTATGTTTTATGCTGGTGTTCATTAGACAATGACTTCAACGCAACATAAAAAAAAATGATTAAAATAGATTTGACCATGAGTAATATTATCAATAGCAATAGACTCCCTTGCAATCCTCAACCTAATGAACAATTGTTTAACATGTGGAGACCATTATCTCAAACATTGGCTCAATCTCTTCATTGAGCCAACCAATGTATTGGACGTCACTCAACATTGAATAATTCCCAATTATGGAGCATGTTATTTGGTATCCCTCTGGAAAAATATCAATAATCCCCTCATTGGGTGCTCCCATCTCAACATTGACACTCAATCCACCCTTTGTAATGGCCCTTGGGAAAAATATTCCATGTAAACATTTGTGGACACCACACATACTTGAGCATCAAGTTCCATAGATGCATTTTTTGCATGCACCCCAGCCTTATCCCAAGCTTCAACATTAATATTTTCGACATGTGCTTGAGCCCCTTCAACATCAACATTTATTCACATGATTTGTAGATGCAAATCTGCCCACAGGTAAGGGGAAGTAGGTATTTCATGGAATGGACCCATATCTCCTACCATCTGAGGTTGAATGAAGAAAATTGAGTATATTTGGGTGTCCCGAGGGGGAATTGGTGGGGTTCCCGGATTTCCCACTGCGTCGTCGATTGGTAGAGGCAGTGCATCGGTGGGTAAAATGAGTAAAATTAGAAAAAGTACTCCCATTTCCAAAAATAACTCAATAAATGACTAAAATGTACTCTCATTGCCAAAACTAACTAAACTAAATATAGAGTATGATAAATTGCTTTGATATACTTTGCCATAATGTGATGTGAATTTCTAAAACTTTCAACAACTATGTTAACTTATCGGGTTAATGTTCCATGTATAGGGCCCTATAATATTTAACCCATGAGTAACATATGGTTATCATTTCGAGGATTGGTACACCATGGATGGTTGTTAGGGCCTATTCCATGGTTGAAGGCTAAAATTCAGGGAATTGAGCAATACAATTTACTTTATATGCTTCAAAAAAGTCATGCATTAGGATTTGGGCCATCACACAAGTCCCACTTTACTTTCTATGTGCCTAAATGACCACCATATATGAGGATTGTCCCTATCTAATGAGTGTGAAACATTAAGATGCCTCACACTCATTAGATAGGCACAATCCTCTTCATTAGAGAGGCCCTAGTGAATGGGGCCAACATTGAAATTTCTTCAATATGTGTCTGTATGCATCGAAATTTGACATGGTTAGACTAGACACATTCCTTGACGGTATGGGAGGGTTTCAAGACTCAATGATGTTTGATGTCTCGACCACGTAATATTTGAGATCATCCATGTTTGCAACAACGTTCATAATGGGGCGTCTCATATTTGTCAAATGTCGTTGTTTCCATCCATAGAATCTTTGTTGGAACTCTCTTGAAATGTCATGGAACTTCCAATTCAACCACCACAAATGTCATGCATCGACCCCGCATAGTGAGCACTAGTGAATGGGGCCAATGTTGAAATTTCTTCAATATGTGCCTGTATGCATCGAAATTTGACATGGTTAGGTGAGACACATGCCTTGACGGTATGGGAGGGTTTCAAGACTCAAGGATGTATGATGTCCCGTCCACATAATCTTTGAGATCGTCCATGTTTGCAATAACGTTCATAATGGGCATAATGGGGATCATCTTTGATATGTCATGGTACTACTCTTCCAGTGGGTGCACACTATCACAAGGATATGTCTTCTTGCCCTCCTCCATTGGATGAGAAATTAAACGACAATTTTCTCTTGTGGATGAGTAGTTTGGTGGCAACATTCTTTCAAGTTGTAATTAGGTACACTTTTGTATTGAGTTGGATCATCACAACGCCACTCTAATTTATTCCAACTATCACTGACTAGATACTTGGTTAAAGGTTTTCTAATTTTTCTAAAGGCATGGGGTTAAGGCATGGGAGTGTTTTGATACTTAAGGATGTTTGATGTCACCATATAATACTTAAGGAGGGTTTGATTATTGAATGACAAAGTTGATTTGATGTCACAGAAGCTTCAATTCACCCACCAATGTCATCTTGCACCAACCATTGATTGCTTTATGGGAAACCCAGTGGAGTATTGCCTTAGCTCTTAAATAATTAATAAGTGACTATTTCATGGGCATGGGGTTAAAGGTTTTCTATTTTCCCTTGCCTCTATGCTTATCTACAACCATCTATCTCTCTTCTAAGGTTTTCTATTCCGTCATTGTTGCATTAGTTTCGGTCATTTCTAAATTTGGATTATTGAGTAACTAAAGGGAATATATTGTGGGGGTTATGTGAATAATGGTGAGAATGATCACAAGAGAATTTACATGGGGTAGGAGAATGCATGAATGACTCACACTTATTGAAAATGTTTAAACTCCCTGTTGATGTGGGGATTTCTTTAATGTTGGAGGATATCAAAGATGTGTCATTGCGACTAAGTGGACATATGTTGGTGAGAACGATGTCATCAACTCATCATATTCACTCACAGATTCTTCAAAGGAAAATGTCATCATCTCATCATTTTTATTACTGTTGTCATTCACCCACCACAAATGTCATCTTCCACCGACCCCGCATAGTGAGCAGTGAATGGGGACAACGTTGAAATTTATTCAAATTGTGCATATATGCGTCGAAACTCGACATGGTTAAACTAAACACATGTCTTGACGGTGTGGGAGGGTTTCAATACTAAAGTATGTATGATTTCCCCACATAATCTTTGAGACCGTCCACATTTGCATCAACGTTCATCATGTTGCACCTCTCATTGTCATCATTCATCATTCCCTTCTATAGAATCATTGTTAGAACTATATTGAAATTTGTCATGGAACTTCAAATACACCCATCAAAAATTTCTTCCACCAACTCCGCACAACGAGTAGTGAATGGGGCCAACGTTGAAATGTTTTCAATCTGTGCCCGTATGCGTCGAAATTTGACATGGTTAAACTAGATAGTTTCCTTGAAGGTATGGGAGGGTTTTGATACTTAAGGATGTTTGATGTCCCTGCATAATATTTCAGATCATCCATGTTTGCATCAACGTTCAATATAATGGATGTCTCATAGTGAACATAGTGAATGGAGCCTACCTTGAAGGTGAATGAGCATAGTGAAATTTCTTCCACGGACCCCACATAGTGAGCAGTGAATGGGGCCAACGTTGACATTTCTTCAAACTGTGCATGTATGCATCGAAATTTGACATGGTTAGACTAGACACATGCCTTGACGGTATGGGAGGGTTTCAAGACTCAAGGAATATGTCTGATGTCCCAGTCACATAATTTTTGAGTTCGTCCATGTTTGCAACAACATTCATAATGGGGCATCTCATATTTCTCAAATGTCATTGTTTCCATTCGTATAATCTTTATTGGAACTCTCTTGAAATGTAATGGAACTTCCAATTCAACCACCACAAATGTCATGCACCGACCCCGCATAATGAGCACTAGTGAGTGGGGACAACGTTGAAGTTTCTTCAATATGTGCCTGTATGCATCGAAATTTCACATGGTTAGACTAGACACATGCCTTGATGGTGTGGGAGGGTTTCAAGAGTCAAGGATGTTTGATGTCCCGACCACATAATCTTTGAGATCGTCCATGTTTTCAACAACGACGTTCATAATGGGGCGTCTCATATTTTTCAAATGTCATTGTTTCCATCCGTAGATTATTTTTTGGAACTCTCTTCAAATGTCATAGAACTTCCAATTCAACCACCACAAATGTCATGCACCGACCCCGCATAGTGAGCACTAGTGAATGGGGCCAACGTTGAAATTTCTTCAATGTGTGCCTGTATGCATCAAAATTTGACATGGTTAGACTAGACACATTCCTTTATGGTATGTGAGGGTTTCAAGACTCAAGGATGTATGATGTCATAAAGAAACATTTTGAAAAAATTTCAACGTTGACCCCATTCACAGGTCACTGTTGGCCATCATGTACTCTAGCCCCAGTACAATGTCTTTTAATAGTTGTTTCCTTTAAAATTCGATCGATCATAAAATTAAAATGAAACAAGAAGAGCCCTAGTACAATGTCTTTTAATAGTTGTACTATAGTTGAGAAGACCCGCAAACCCTTTTTGAAGTGTCATTATTATAGCGAACTTGTCAAAACATCCGTAAAATGCAACATATTTATATATTTTACAATGTTGCAATTCCGACGATCATTGACCAAATAAAAGTTGACTTGGTCAAAATACTAGGTGACCGTTGGAGGGGGAAAACCTAGTTTCCACAACGTCGCAACTATGACAACTATCTTCACAAACGTGGCAAGAGAGACGACTATGTCACAAATGTGGCAAGAGAGACGACTATGTGGCAAACGTGGCAAGAGAGATGACAACGTGGCAAGAGAGACGAAAACATGGCAAGAGCGATGTTAACATGGAAATAGAGATGTTATCGGGTAGTATGGAAAAAAAAAATTAAAATTTTCTCTATTTTTCGATAGTATGGCCAATTGTTTCCATAGCAACGCAAATAGAATGTCGAAATTTTTACAATATGTACTAGTGAGCTACTAAATATTGATAAGTTATCTGATGCAATGTTTTACAGTTCTTTTTTTAATGATGAAAATAAATCTTTGCGTTAGTATCTGATTGATTATTAGAGTTGAGTGAATTATTTTACTTGCCATCGTTTATCACATGCATGTTTTCTTATGATAATTTGTATCTCATTCAGTAATTGGAATACTCACATGGTTAACGTAATAGTACTAGGCTTGTGGTAGACGATCACCGCTTGCATGCTAGAATAAAGGGTTATCCCCAGCTCAACCTCTTCTCTAGTAGTTAAACTTTCCACTTTGTTACCTAGTTGGTCTATACTGGCTCTTTCATATTACATCTGTCCCACCTAAGAGAAAATAAAAAAAAGAATGTCTGAATTGAAGGACATAACTTCACAAGAAAATGTAAACCCATCGATTAATTGGCCAGATCGCAATATCTGGAGAACCATTCCATCATTAAACGTCGCTGAGTCTAATTGGGCCTTGTAACACCCTGTTTCCCCCAGATTGTAAATATAACTGAACTGGCCAAGGACTATGGAAAAACTCATAAGTATGAATATGTGTTGTAAATGGACCTGCAGGAAGAGGTCAATGAATGTAAATGATACTTTGAATTTATTGCAGAACTGCTGAGAGGGGATGTGTGGAAAAGAGACCACGATGGTGGTGGAGGGCACCTTGAAAAAGGGGCGTTAACTTCCACCAAGAATTAAAAATACCATATTTTGGACTCCACTGGCCCGGAGAACCAAAAGTGGCTCGCTAGCCCTGAAATAAATGCCTTGCAGGCTGGTAGGTTGATGGCTTGATGAGGGATGGGGAGGTGAACCGCCTAT
>JZKD02S0715394.1:476655-492599 GCA_000966675.3 Picea glauca | reverse complement strand
TCTCCTCCGAATCACCCATCCCCTCCATTATCTCCTACAAGCTCTTCGTCTTCATCTACTATCCAGGTCATCATGGCTGGTCAAGCTCCTATGACCAGAATGGAACAAATTCTGGAAAACAGATATGCCCCTCTTGTCTTTCCGAACCCCCTATCAGCCATGCCAACTGGTGATTACCAGAAGTACATGCCGAAGTTCACAGGGGTAGGAGAATACACAGCTGAAGAACACATTGAGGCATTCTATGCTTATGCAGAAAACATAAACATCTCATACGAGGATGTATGGACTAGGGTCTTTGTCCAGAGCCTAGATGGCCAAGCTCGGAAATGGTTCAAGGAGTTGCCAGCAAACTCTATCACTGGCATTGAGCAGTTAGATGCAGCATTCTTGAAATACTGGGGAGAAAGACGAGACCTCTTATACTACATGTCTGAATTCGGAAATTTGAAGAGAAAGAATGATGAATCAATCTCAGATTTTATTAAAAGATTCAACAAGATGTTTGGTAAGATCCCTGTTGAGATCAAACCAAGTGATGCCTCAGAAAAAATAACATTCTTTGCGGCCTTTGATGCAGAGTTTTGTCTTATCCCGAGGGAAAGACGATCAACAACGCTTGCTTTGATGCAAGATGCCGCTCTTGAAGTTGAATCAAACATCACAGCCTCTCAGAAGCTCAAAGGGAGAGCTGAAAAGAAGAAGCCTGCTGTTGAGTCTTCTTCTTCTGCTTCTTCTTCAAACAGTTAGATGGAAAAAATGGCTAAAATGTTGGACACTCTGACATCAGAAATGTCGAAGTTGAAGGTTCAAAATCAGACACCAACAAGAGAAAAAGAGCCAAGTAATCTTGCCCCTAGAAACCCAAATGCCTTTCCATACAGAAGAAACAATCCACAAACTCAGATTCTGCAAAGAGATGGGAACCCCAATGAAGATCAGAGGATAAGAGTACCTCTTCAGAATGTAGTAATGGATGAAGAAAATGTTGAAGAGAAAGAAGAGGTGGAAGGTGACATTCATTGTGTTGGGGATGAGACAGGGACATCTTATCTCATAGAACAAGATTACGAACAATCACTAATGACTGAAGAAGCAGAAGATGATCTCCTCGGTGATGGTATCTTTACAGCAGAGGATAAGAACAGATACAACCTTCGATCTAAGTCTAAGGCTATCCAAGCAGATGCATCAGCTTCTCTTGTAGAGAATACCGTCCCTGTCAAACAAAAAGACCACTCATCAGAAGATCAGACAACCAAGCCTTCGAAGGAGAAAGCACCAGCCTCTCCTAAGAAATTTGTTGCTCCTGTCAGTTAGCCAGCTCCGGAGATTCAACCTTTTTCTGAACAACAGAAGGACCAAGAATCCCCTTCAAGCAAGGTAAAAATTTCTGATAAATCTGCTGATAAGGCTCCTTATTCCTTCAATTTCAAAGCTGAATTACAAAAGATCAAGATTCCAATGCCCCTTGTTGAGTTGATGAAGAATGAGATGTTTAAAAGAGATATTCTCAGAACTTTAGATCCCCAGTCAGTAGCCCATTCTGCTGATATCCTAAATATCTATGATGATAAGCCAACCATAACTCTGGGCCGAATGGTAGAAGATAGGGATGAAAGTTGCCCTCCATTCTATATCTCTTTAAACATCCATGAAAAGACATTGCATAATTGTTTGCTGGACTCCGGTGCCTCCCACAACTTGATGTTGAAAGCTATCATGGACGAGCTTGGACTAGAAATCACCAAGCCTTACCATGACCTCTTCTCCTTCGATTCTCGTAAAGTCAAATGCCTTGGGATGATTAAGGATTTGGCTGTGACCTTGACCTAAGCGTCAATGAAAACAATGGTAATGGACGTAGTGGTGGCTGATATTCCTCCAAAATTCGGATGGCTTTTATCAAGATCATGGATGAAGAGGCTAGGTGGCACTCTCCAGATGGATCTTTCCTATGCGACTATTCCCGTTTTCAGAGGGGTGAACAGAAGACTTTACAGGGAGTCTCAATTAGCATATGTGATCAGTGATGAAAAGAACCCATCAAATCATCCTATTTATGCAGTAGACACGGACATGGGATCTTGCATCTTGCAATTTGATGACTCGCCGTCTGACACATTGCTGCTCAGAAAACCATCAGATCAGCCCACAGAGATAGCAGAGGATGATCTCTGGACCATGTTTTTTGACGGTGCTTGCACCAAAGAGTCAGCTGGAGCAGGAATAGTATTCATTTCCCCCTCAAAGAAAACTTTCCACCTGTCTTTCAAACTTGACTTTAAGGTGACAAATATTATCGCCGAATATGAAGCATTACTTTTAGGACTGAATGCAGCGAAAGAGAAGGGTATTAAAAAATTGCAGGTGTTCGGTGATGCTGATTTGATCATCCAGCAAGTGAATAAATATTTTCAAGCCAAGCATGTAAGACTCAAGGCTTACAGGGATGAAGTGTTGGAGGCAATTAAAAGTTTTGCAGATTTCAAAATCACATTTGTGCCTAGAGTTATGAATGAAGTGGCTGATTCACTGGCTGTATCAGCATGTGCATTCATTCCCCCTTTGCCTCACAAACTGTCTTATGAAATCCAAGTTAGACATAGGCCTTCTCTTCCTGATAATGTGAAGTTTTGGAAAGTCTTTGAGGACGATGATGAACTGACTCGATTCCTTGCAGTAGTTGATGAGTTCGCAGATTTGCAGATTGACCAGGAGAACGAACATGATGAGGAAGTTGAGCAGCCAAAGCTCAAGAACAAAATTGCAGCCCACGAGATAGTTCAGCTGCCTACAAATAGAATTCTGAAAGGCTTGGTCCCATTAGAGAGGCTCTTTGACAACAATGATGTGGCTATTAAATTGCAAAATGCAGAAAAAGAGTCAGATGTTTTCCAGTATAATGTGGCCAGTGAGCAAGATCCCAAACATGTCAACTTGGCTTCACATTTGACTGAGAAACAAAAGGCTGCTTATGGAGAACTGCTGAAGGAATTTTCAGACATCTTTGCTTGGCAGTATGATGATCTGAAAACCTTCGACACAGAAGTGATTCAACACAAAATTCCTCTGAATAAAGATACTAAACCATTCCGTCAGAAGCTCAGATCCTTCAACCCATTGCTGATGCCTACCATGGAGAAAGAAATTAAGAAACTGTTGGATGCCCACATTATCATTCCTCTCAGGTATTCAGAGTGGATCGCTAATCTTGTGTCGGTCAGAAAAAAGAATGGAGAGATTAGACTCTGCGTTGACTTCAGAAATCTGAACAAATGCTCCAGGAAAGACAATTACCCACTGCCTAAGATGGAGCATATGTTGCAGAAGGTGTCGAGATCGAAGGTAATGTCTTTTATCGATGGATTCTCCGGGTACAATCAGATTGTTGTCCACCCGGAAGACAAAGAAAAAAATGCCTTCACCACTCCATGGGGCACGTTCATGTACGAAAAGATGCCTTTTGGCCTGATGAATGCAGGGGCGACGTTCCAAAGAGCAATGGACATTGCTTTCATCGGTGAGAAAGATAATTTTGTCTTGATTTATCTTGACGATATTACTGTCTTCTCGAGCAGCCACGAACTTCATTTGCAGCATTTGAGGAAGATATTTCTGAAGTGTCGGAGGTATGGTATCTCTCTTAATCCCAAAAAGTCTAATTTTGCACTTAAAGAGGGAAAACTACTCGGGCATATTGTTTCTGAGGAGGGTGTTAAGATCGATCCAAAGAGGGTAGAGGCAATCAGAAATCTGTCCCTTCCAAGATCGAAAAAAGACATTCAGTCTTTTCTTGGAACCATTAATTTTGTCATAAGATTCATAGGGAATTTTGCTGAACTCACAAAGAACATTACTGCTATGTTGAGGAAAGATGCTGAGATAAAGTGGACCGAAGTAGCTAGACAGTCCTTCAACGACATCAAAGAGGCCATCACAACAGCTCCTTTATTGATCAGCCCAGATTTTTCGAAGGTATTTTATATTTTTTCATTTGCTTCCAATGACACGATCGTTGCAGTACTTTTGCAGAAGAATGCTGATGACCAGGAACAACCAGTTGCTTTCTTTAGCAAAGTCTTGAGGGATGCAGAGATAAAGTATGAGTTGCTGGAAAAACAGGCCTATGCATTGGTCAAGTCACTGAAGGCTTTCAGGGTCTACATTCTGCAGGCAAAGGTAATTGCTTTTGTTCCCTCCAGTTCAGTCAAAGACGTTCTTGTCCAACCTGATATTGATGGAAAAAGAAGTAAGTGGATAGCTAGATTAATTGAGTTTGATGTCGAAATAAAACCAGCAAAGTTAGTGAAAGGCTTGGGTCTTGCCAGACTCCTGGTAGAAGAGAATTGCAAGCTGCTCGACATCAATCTGATGAGTCTTGATGTAGAAAATGTTCCATCTGCTGAGAACAATGAGGGTGAGGGGATGCAGGTTTCAGCTCATCTAGCTGATTGTAAGTGGTACAGCAGCATCATTCAGTTTTTGCAAACTCTATCAGTCCCATCAGATTTGACGAAGACCCAAAGAAGGGCATTAAAACTCAGGGCTGTAAATTTCTGCATAAATGACAATTTGTTGTTTTGGAAAAATCCCATTGGTTTGTTGCTGAGATGCGTGAATCAAGAAGAGGCAGCTAAGATCATGCATGAATTTCACGATAGTGAGTGTGGAGGACACCACTATTGGAAAACCACAGCACATAAAATCTTGAGATCAGGTTAGTATTGGCCATCTTTATTTTCAGATGTTTATGAATTTGTGAAAACATGCGACAAATGTCAGAGATTTGAAGGTAAAAAACAACTGAAGTCCCTTCCTCTCAAACCTATAGTGGTTACCAGACCTTTTCAGCAATGGGGCCTAGACTTCATAGGAGAAATTCATCCTCCTTCTAGTGGACAGCATCGGTGGATTCTGGTTGCCACCGATTACTTTACAAAGTGGATTGAGGCTATTCCCACCCGGAGTGCCAATCACACTGTCATCATAAACTTTCTGCAGGAGAATATATTCGCCAGATTTGGCTGTCCCAAAATATTGGTCGCTGATAATGCTGCAGCATTCAAAGATAAACACTTGGTGAAGTTGTGTGAAGAGCTGGGGATTCAGCTGGTACATTCCACAGCCTACTATCCACAAGGGAATGGTCTAGCTGAGTCATCAAACAAGAGTTTGGTCAGAATCATACAGAAACTGCTTGAACAGAATGCCAGAGGCTGGGATTCCAAATTAAAATTTGCATTGTGGGCTGACAAGGTAGCATGCAAAAAATCAATTGGTACATCTCCTTTCAAGCTGGTATATGGTACTGAGGCCATATTTCCTATTCAGCTTGCATTACCAGTTGCGAAATTCTTACAGGAAACAGATGAGGAACCAAATGATCTAACTAGGAGGATGCATGATTTGGTACAGTTGCAATAGGATAGAGATCAGCTCTTAGAAAGGGCTGAATTGTATCAGGAAATGATTAAACGGAATTTCGACAAGAAGGTCAAATTAGATGTTTTCAAAACAGGGGATATGGTCTTAAAGTGGGATGCAGCAAGGCAGGAAAAAGGGAAGCACGGAAAATTTGATGCTCTCTGGACAAGTCCTTTTATTGTAGCGGAAGTACGACAAAACAACACCTTCGTTCTTCAAACTCTTTCAGGCGAGCCAGTTTCAGGGGGGCCTTTCAACGGACGCTTCCTGAAGATCTATTTCTCATAAGGCTTCTTTGAAGCCAGGTTCTTCTTGTACATATTCTTTATTTCAGTTTTGTTTTCTTTATTTTTGGTATTCTAATAACTCCATGCCCAATGGTACTAGCAACTTTTTTTCGGATTTGTAATAAGGCTACTGAGTCTGGCTAAGTTCTTGGTCACCTCATGGGGAGATGCCCATCCCAGTTGGAGACAAATGTTAACTCCCAAAGTAAAACCGTTCTTTTGGTTGAACTTTGTAGAGGATATCCTAGCTATTGGTCGCATGCTTAAGCTAGTTTTGTGTTTTTATAGTTCGAGAAAATTTTTGGTTTTGATTCTGTCAAAAGATTGGAAAAGCAACAGCTTTCGGTGGTTTGGGCGAGCCCCAGCGTGCTCATTAACCACCGAAAGCGTTCAATTTTGTCAGATAAGTGGTCGATTTCAAAATCAAGCAACCACCGAAAAGGTTTGAATGGGCAAAAAGAAGGCTCGTGCTTTCGCACGAGCCAGATGTCAAATTTCGCTGCAATCATGAGAAGTTCAAACCGCCGAAAGCGCACATCGTGGGAGGTGATGTTCGTTCGTGAGTTTCAACCGAAAGGTCCCAAACTCCTGCGCGTTATTCATTGCAGAAAATCATTTTCAAATATGCGCCAAGCGATGATAGACAGAGATGGTTGCACGGATTCTTCTCCCTACTCAGTGGCAGAAACATTCATCATTTTGGCAGGACATTCGTTCATCATAAAACGCAAAGTGTTATCAAAGAACCCGAGAATCGCTGGAGATGCCTGCCGATGCGCGATTTTGTTTTCAACAGATCGGGATTTGCAAAGCTTGGTCCCTCTTTTCAGGAAAATCGACACAGTAGCTCCGAATTCAGCCAGCGTTTCAAATCGAGGAAAACACAAGGTTATCGGGTAAGTCTGTAAACCCTGCTCTGTAAAAACTTCATAAATATATTTCCCCCCCGAAAGGTTGAAGTTTTGGTTTCTCCTGCTCGACTGTCATTTAAATGTGTCCTGATATTCTAATACATCTATCAACCCTGTGCTCTGTCAAACTATTTCAATCTGCTTATCGACCATACACTTAGCTCCTAAAACCTCTGTCTCCCGAATAACTGGTTGACTATAGTTCCAGACATAGTTCACTTTCAGTTATGTCAAGATCAGGTCCTGCATTGAGGTCAGAGGCAGATGGTATGTGGTACTTTGAGGAACATCCCGAAGTTGCAGAATGCTTCAAACAGGTTGGCATTTTCTCATATTGTGAGAAATTAACGACCTTTCATCAACAAATCGCTGAGACATTCGCACTTTCATACGATGGCAGAGTTGCCAAAATAGGCAGAGAAGAATTCATCATAGATGAGGCCTCCATTGCAGAATACACAGGATTGTCTAGGACAGGTAGTTGCTGGTTCAAAACATCTGCACCTTCAAATGTTGAGTTTAGATCCTATATTTTGCCAGTCCATAAAACTCTAACATGGAAAAAAGACATCCCCATGTCTTACCTGGAGCCAAAATGGCAGATCCTTCTGAAGGAAATTCTGGTATACATTACCCGTGAAGGACGTTATAACAGAGTGTTATACTATCATTTCAAATTGTTAAATCACTTCACAGGCAGGGAACCGTTAAACATACCCTATTTCTTTCATAAGACCCTAATCAAAATGGAAAAACAGGTAAAGGCTCATCCCACTAAAGTTTCAAGCAGGATATCTCATCAGGGATTGATCACTCTCCTCATCAAAGAAGCTCTTGACAGGAAGCAAATTGAATGGAGTTTCTTCTTATTCTGGAATGAGTTTCAGACAGAGAAACCCCCAGAAATGAAATCAAAAAGGTCCAGAAGGAGTAATGATCCTACTAATCACAAGAGGAGAAAAGGAATTTTAACACCCAAGGATGCTATAGAGGAAACACCCAGCAGCCAGGGAGGAATCAAGAAGAGTTTAAAACTTGAAAATAGAAAACTTGTGACAGGGAAAAACCCTCTCAACCTGCCATATAGTGACTCTGGTTCGGAGGAAGAGATAGAAAGGGAACAGGATAGATTGCATATAAATCAAAATGTAAAATTGAAAATCAAGGCACCCCCATCAAAGCTTTCAGAAAAACACAGTCCACCGAAAGCAGAAGCTTCATCCAGCAAACCTCAGAAAGGTAAAACAAAGAAAATCAATAAGCTTCTGCGAGAAATATATGAGATGGAGGTACTTGAAAGAGTAATCAAAAAGAAAAATGAAGATCTAACAGAGAAGGTTGCTGAGCTGTTCAAAGAGAATGAAACTCTTAAGGAAAAGAATAAATCAATCAAAGGGAGAAACAAAGAACTGATTAGGGAAAACATGAAATTGTACAGGCAGTTAAGAGTCCTAAGACTCAGGCTGAAAAAATTTGAATCTTCAGGAGAGGAGCAAATAGGGTTAGATACATTGGCCAATCTGGCCACGACCATGATAGATGCACCCAATTCTTCTGCACAGTCAACGAAGATTAGAAGGTCTGCACGGATGAAGACCACAACATCTAAAAAAGCATGAACGATAAAGGAAGTTTCACAATGGTCATTTTTGCAATTTTGAAGGATTTTCAAAATGCAACATTCGGTGGTTTAGGCGAGCCATACTGAGCTCATTAACCACCGAAACAGGCGCTTTCGGTGGATATTTTACCCAGGAACTACTCCAGTCAACCACCGAAAGCCTGTCAACCTAGATTTTGCATAAGTTTTTGCACAGGTCGAAGATTTTGGATACGAAATGATTTGGAACCTTTTCCAATACATGTCTTATGAATTATCTCACTCACTCCAGCACTCATTTTTGGTATATGATGAAGAAAAGAACGATTTCAAAGGTATATGGGTAATTTCATTTGAACAGAAAAATAGGGTATTCTGCCACCTCAGCCAACTCGACTTGGCTTCAGTAGAAGAAGAGTATTTTAGCCTTGGAAGGCTGTCTACACATCATCAATAGTCAGCAGAGGAAAATCAGGGATCTACCTCTCTTTGAGGAGATATTCCTTGTATCTTGAAAACTGTTTTCACTTTCTATTTTTAGTTGATCTGATCCATGTTTTTAGGATCAGAAGTTTGTTTTGTAACATTATAAATATCAGAACAAAACATGAACCAAGGGTTCGATTTTGGATAGAGTAATTGGCTATTGTACTCAAACTTTTTATGTTAATATAGATCACAGGTTCCTTTCAATTTTGATTATCAGTTTTCCATCTTCCTTCTGCATTATTATCTGTGTTGTCAAGCTTTGGATGGCTGTTATCCCATTGTTTAGCTCATAACCTGATAATAAGTCTTTTGATTGTCTCTTAGACCCTACATGGTACTGGTTTAGTTACAATCTGTTCTCCACCCACTTCAAAATTTATCTGCTGATTAATCAATCTTTGAGAGCACTGTCTATTTGTTTATCATTTTCATGTTTGAATGCCATAAGCTGTATTGAGTTGTCCCATTGATCCACCTTTATAAAATACAAAAACATTCATTTTTTAAGTTACCAAGCACCTTTGATCTGCAACCACAAAGGGTTTCTTGAAGTGATAACAACAGGTTTGTGGAGATTTCTCATGTATGGGAGATTAACCCAATTTTTTTTTAATTATGATAGTGGGTGTGTTACAGGCCTCGACGATGGGTTTGGTTCCTGATGTTGAGTTAAAAGGATTTTAAACCCATCAACAAGTGGTTCCATCATTCTACTTATATTTCAGGGCATTTGGATGGGGAAAGGATAGGTGGTTGTAGCTACCTTCTGGTTGTTGCCAAAGAACATAGGGGGTTGTAGCCTACTTCTTGTTGTAGCCATAGAATTGGGGAGTTGGAGATTCCCTCAGGTTGTAGTCTAAGAAACTAGGGGGTCAGAGCCTCCTTCCAGTTGTAGTTGAAGAATTGCACGTTGTTGCTTCCTTGAATGTAATTCTTGATATATAAGAAAATCATTCTGTGGTTTTCTCCTGCATCGGGTTTCCACGTAAATATTGGTGTACTGTGCATTGTGTGGTTGTGTTTGTTATTGTTTATTATGCATTGATGAATGTTAATGTTTATGATACAATAAGATATTGATGATGAACAAATGAACATGGTTGAATAAGTAAAAGAATATACATTGTGGTTTAAAGGATTAATAATTGGCATAATTTCCGATTACTAATTCACCCCCCTCTCATTAATCCAATAATTGGTATCAGAGAAGGTTCTTCAAGAAAACAATTTAACCACTGGAAGGAAGATCATAGAGAGAAACTGTTTGTATAGAAATAGAATACCATAGTTCAATGGTCAAAATGGTTTGAAGTATGAGATGTGGAGTAACATAATGAAAACATTTTTACAGGCACATGGGTATGATGTTTGGCACTCAGTTGTTACAGGATACAATGCTACAAAGAAACCAAAAACTACAGCCAAGAAGGAATTGAAAAGGAACAAAAAAATAACATTATATTTTATCTTGGAAGGATTACCTAATTCAGTAAAGGACAAAGTGGGACAATGTTCATCAGCTAAAGAACTTTGGGATAAGCTACATAGTATCTATTTTTCTTCCATTATAGAGTTAGATAATGGAAAAGAAAATGCAAGTATAGAACATGAAGAAAGATGTTCATCATGTCATACAGACTCAAAAGAAGAAGAGAGTGAAGTGGATATTGAGGCATAATTTAATTATGCTTTCACTCAATTAATCAAAGCAAAGAAGGAAAACCACCTCCTCAAGGAAGAATTGATTAAGCTAAATAAAATTCCTCAAATCTCGAAAGAAGTACATCATATTATTATAGGTCTACAGGATTAGTTGAAAGAAGCCAAATAAATTGAAGAAACATTCAAGAGTTAGAAGCAGTGTTTGGAAGCCAACATAGAAGCACAAAAGGAAGAAGAAGAAAAGAGAGAAAAGATACTAACATATCATCTCAAGGAAAGAACCGATGACTTAAACCAGCTTGAGGAAGAATTTGTTCAAGAAGAGAGAATATTCAAAGAAGAAATAATTACATTGAAAATCCAACTTGAAGAAGCCAAGAGAACAGAAGAAGTCATGAGGTCTCAGATAATGAAGAAATAAGAAGAGGTTGAGAAGCTTGAAGAAGAAGTTGTCACACTAAGACTCAAATTCATCAAGCTCAACAAGAATGTTGAAGATATAGAAAAAATTCCATAAGCAGTAGAGAATGAAGAGAAGCACTCTAGGTTTCTAGAAAAGAAGAATAAAGAAAAGAGAAAGAGTTATGCAGAAGTACTCAAAGGAAGGAATCATGGTCAACCATAATCTAAGAAAACTAGTAAATATACATCTTCAAGAAGACCATCCATGTTCAAGCCACAAATAAGCTTCAATCATGATCATGATCAATGAAGGCAGAAATTCAGAAGGACTACACAACAAAGAAGATCATTCACTCTCAGGTATGTAAATTTCTTTTATGGTAATTGTTTTTATTGTACTAACTTTGGACATAAGGTTCTCGATTGTAGGGATTATAAAAGGAATGTTCAAGAAAGAAATGTTTATGTGACCCCACGTAACATTGAATGTTACAAATTTCATAACTATGGACACATAGCTCATGATTGTAGAAGCATGATCGATACTTCCATGAAAGAGAACACTGATATTAGATATAAGAAAGTATGGATAAGAAAATAGGAAGAACAAGTGAATAAAGACTAGGTCCTTGAGATCGCAAGATTGGAAATAAAATGAGATGAAGACAAATCTACAAAGAAAAAGGAAGATGTCAAATAAAAAAAGGTTTGGAAAAGAAATGAAAGAAAAGGAGGAAAGGTAAATAAGGAACAAGTTCAAGAGATTGTACTTTCAGGTATTGTAGTGAAAGATGAATCCACAGACAGAAAGAAAGGAGTCAGAGTTCAGAGAGATGATGAATCTATCGATGAAGGTGATGATGACTCCACATCATAGTAGCAATTGTTCTGAGCCATCCGGCTTAGATACTCTCAGGTAATATGAATATTAGACAGGGGGAGTCTATGCGGTAGCTGAGGTAGACCAAAGAACCATCCTTTGAGCAGCTTGCAAAGTTTGAGTAGACAGATTTAGAGTAGCAAGTTAGTAGAAGTACAATATGATAAATTAATCAGTTGTAGTAGTGAAGACTTCATGATAGTGCAGTGGCAGATGGGTCAACATTATGGACAGTTGTGTAGCAGAGTCTTAGATAATATGGAAAGAGATGGATTCGTAAGAACACTTAGCAGGTTTGGACAGATATATGATAGTGTATGAGAGCATGGATTCATAGATTGGTTCAGAGAGTGGTTTAGAAACAAAGGAACATTATCATAATGGATGATAATTACACAAGAATATTTGAATGTTTATTCTTGAATGTTTTCATATATGTGAATGTTTTCATATATGTCAGTTGATTACACAAGGAAACACCAATGGAAAATAACTCCAAAAGGAAATATGTATAGGAAGAATTATATTTTTTCTACACAACATCTTGCAGAGAAGTCAAGAGAGAGAAACATAACCAAAAAGATAGGAAGAAATATCATTAAGAGAAGTTGTCAGACAGAGAGGTAAGAATAGAGGTATGATTCTAGGGGAAGATATTCATCAGATGTAGGATAGAGAGTTAAATGCTTGGAGAGAGAGCATAGATGCATGTTTCCAAGGGGAGTGATTATCACAAGGGAAGAATGAACAATATGACTTCAGTGTTGCATCAAAGTGATAAGCTTTCTCAAAGGAGCATATATTAGTCATATTAAGGGAGAGAGAGAAATTAGAGGCTTAGAAACAAAGAGAAAGATCAAAGGCATTTAGATAGGGGGAGCAGTCCCAAGGAGATTTCATTAAAAGGGAGCAGCCCCAAAGGGAGATACCCTTTGCCATTGATGTCAAAGGGGGAGAGATAGAAACATTGATGAGGAGTATAAGCATGAATGTTATCATGACTAAGTGTTTCCATCAATGTTGGTGTTTCCATCAATGCCAAAGGAGGATATTGTCAGACAATTGGCTTAGGTTGATGGAAATTTGGTCTGGACTGTTGGTTGTCATTGATGTCAACCCTTGGAGAGTGATATTGTAGATTTATGTCAACCCTTAATGATTGATGTCAACCCTTGGAAAAGTCTAGTAGAGAATTTCGGTAGCACAAAGGCATGGGTAAGGGACCTGAGTCTATTTGAGGTATAAAGGCATGCATATCAGTGAATTTATATGTAATACTATTCTAGATGGATAATATATGTCATGCCATTTCTGGTGATATGTAGAACACCACATAACACCTCACGGTTAGAGATTTATGGTCATATGAAGTTGATGAACCCTCATGAGTTATCTAGAAGCCCCTAGAAGGTCAAAGAAGTCAATTATTCTAGAAGCTCCTAGAAGAAGTGTACTAGTCAAATTGATGGTAACTAGGATTTAATCATGGGTATAGTTGTTGCATTAAGAAAATAATTAAAAATAAATTAGTTGCAACAATAAGTTGTGAGTTTGATAACTATGGTAAATTATTTGTGATGAGAAGATTGAATAGTCAAAGTAGTTGACCAAGAAATAACTTAAATAATAAAGTGGTTGCAACAAGAAGTTAGTCAAGGGAAAAGAAGTTATGAATTGACTAATTATAGAAAAGTTAGTTGCAACAAAAAGTTGTGAGTAAAGATAAATTATTTAAATAATAAAGTAGTCAAAGTGTTTGCAAAGTGAAATTATTTAAATAATAAAGTGGTTGCAATAAGTGGTGAGTTTACTATTTATGGATAAGTCAAAGTGGTTGCAAAAGAAATTAATTAAATAATAAAGTTAGTTGCAACCAGGAGTGAAGAACTTATTATTTGTGGAAAGTGGTTAAGTTAAGTGGACAAGTGGTTAGAAGTGGATTAAACCTAAAAGAAGGAAAGTGGGTTAAGTTGGTTAGAAGGTAACCCTTGAGGAAGCTACATGGAAGTATAAATAAGAGAGAAAGGCTCTCCTATTAGCACCTATTGAATATTATTGAATATCTATTTTGTGAAAGGTTATTTGGGCAGGTATTATTGATAGAGAAAAAGTGAGACATAAAACGTGCAATAGAAAAAGTGTAGTAGAAAAATCGTGGTAGAAAAAGTGCGGCAAAGAAAGTGTGGCAGAAAAATTGCAGCAGGAAAATTGTGGCAGGAAAAGTGTGGCATAAAAAGTGCGGCAGAAAAATCATGGCAGCAGATTCGCGACAGGAAAACTGCAGCTGCAGAATGCTACAAGAAGAAAAAGGTATGGTTTTCATATGTGTAGTGTTGAATCTATGAATCTGGTTGAGGGTTTTCCTTGTAAATCTGTTGGATGCCCTCTTGGAATTTTATGGCTTGTTGTAGAGTTGATCTGAGGCAGATCTACTGAAGTTTAATATTGGTTCATGTTTGAGGGATTTTGGTTGAGGTATGTTGCTGAAGTTATTGGTACAAATAGAGGCTGTAAAATAGTGAGGTTGTAGCACATGGTTGATGTGAGGATTTATGGTATTTGATTTATGGAGAGTGTGGTACATTGCTAGAGGTATCTTGTTGGTCATCTTAGTGTATCTAATTGGTATATGGTAGAGGTATATGATTGGGTACATGGATGAGATACATACTTGAAGTACATGGTGATCTTGATACATCTTGTTGAGGCATAGTTTGGTTTGTTGTTGATACATGATTGGTACATGTTGTTTGTTATCTTTGTATAGTGTTGATGTACATGGTTGATGTACATGATTGATGTGCATTGTTGGCACATGGTTTGAGTGATATTCTTGTGATTTTGGGTACGAGATCTATGTTATTAGATATGATATATTGAGGAGAGTATTTGTACATGTTGTTGGTGTATTTAGTTTTGTTGGTATAGGAAAGGAACATGTATAGGTTGGTTACATGACAGTGGCATAGGTTGATTACAGGTCAGTGGCACATATTGGTACATGTTTACAATAATATATCTCAGAGTGAGAGTGTGACTGTGGTTCCATATTTCTAATTATATTTCAGGGTGGTTGGACAGGGCAAGGATATGTGGTTGTAGCCACTTTTGACGATTAAAATCGTAACGATGAATTCCGCCCATAAAGTATTGCTAAAGTGCTATTATTTAACTATGCTAATAATATAATACTAGTAGGTGGGACCCCCTTGTAGACTAGAGGTGCCAGGATAGACATATCACACATTTTTTGCTATTGTTTTTTATGTTTCCTACATAGTCCTACATTTTTTACGATGCAGTGTTAATTTCATATTGGCATGATAATAAATGGATAATGCATTATTGTGGAACACTCTTGGTAATCACTTGCGACATTGAACAAGTTCTATGGGTATGAGGATGATGTTGTTACAGTTGCTACGTTACAACTTTGTTACTAATTCTTATGTTGATTACCTAACCACATGTATACAAGGGATGTTCTTCTTGGACACACCTACCACACTTAGAGGGGGGGTGAATGAGTGTGGGGATTTTTTATCAAAACCTCCCTATTACACAAAACTCCTTAGTTAACAATCACCATTAACACATTACTCATTGCTGTCATTTATAACCAGTTAGATGCGAACACATATCAACAACACATATTAGCAATATATCATCAATAAGTAATCACCACAAGGAACACAAAGAACACAAGATGTATGCACAATTTTGTTTTTATTACGAACTTCAATCCTTGGGGTTTATCAACAACAACTGAATAGAGTACAACTCTACAAGAGAACCAACTCTATATGCAAGACTCATCTTACATCCTCAACACCAAATGAGATGAGGCAACAATCCTCCACAAATATCAATCTGTCAACATGTATGTGACCTGTCAGTAGTGCAACCTGCATATGTACACGCGTTGGCTCACTACAACTCGTGTATGTATGCGGCTAGTATACACAACATCATGCATATACTTTTGATCAAATATGGTTTTACTTTGCTTCACATACTCAAATCCTATGCAACCTACAATCACACTTTCCTCTATCTCTCACTTTCCAAACAGACCCACAATGATCTGGATTATTTTCGGCACAAAATGAGAGCGGAGATATAATAAAGAAATGCAGAGAGATATCGTGTATATTCAATAATATAACATAAGTGTATTAGAGATGCAACCATAAACACAGATATACAGTAATACATGATTTCTATTAATGAAATAAATGTACAGAGACTGTAAAAATACAGAGTGAAAGACTCGCTAGAATGGTGGC
>JZKD02S0715394.1:414232-462008 GCA_000966675.3 Picea glauca | reverse complement strand
ACTTGTTGTTGATCTTGGTGATGGAAGAGTCTCGATCTTGGAGCCCTCCCCTTTCTCTCTGCATTACCTCTCGAATGTTACCCCTAGGTTAGCACTCGAATCCCTTATGATTTTTAAATGGAAAAGTTTTTTTTTTTTAAGATATGATTCCACAGACTGTTATGAATTAAGGAATTATGGGAAATTTAATTATTGGAACAACAAGCAATTTGGTATACAATTGAGAAATAGTGAATGTTGGTGCTTTTTGGATTGATTTTAATACAGAGTTATGATTATTGATTATTTCATTTGTTTTATGAACAATATCCATTAAATCCCCTGTCACTTTCTCACTTTTTCACTCATTATGAATACCCTCACAATCCCAGATTCACTTTGCATGCCCTATTCTTAAAATTAAATTAAAATTAAATGGAAACTCTGTATTACAACAATTAATAAATAATACAGAGATGGATCACAACTGATATGATTTTGTTATTGTTTCACATTTGATTTTTTAATGAATTGTTGAGCAATAATCATGTTTTTACTCCCTTTCATTTTATCACTTTTCCACTCAATACAATCCCCTCAGATATCCCAGAACCCTTATTCACCCCTGCTCATTGACAATTATTAAATGAATTTTATGGATTGGATTGCATGGGTCTAATGTGATTGTTGAGCCAAACTTTGTTTCATATTAAGAGATGTCATGTATAGTTTGTTTAAGAAGCTAGTTGCTAATGAATGTTTCATACAGGATGAGCTTCTTTAGCAAAGGAAGTCATGGCCAAAATAACAGGGGCAGAGGGAATTGGAACAGAGGGCCTAGAAGGTGATGATTCTCAATACATTTTGATGCAGATCCTCAAGAGTTAAACCATATTTTCCAAGTTGGATTTTTCAATTGGATTGGACAAGAAGTAGTCCAACCTAGACCAGAGAGGCCTCCTTTCCAACCCCAGCATGTCCCTGGTATCCCTATGCCCCCTCATGTTGCTCTGCAACCTAAAGTTCCTGAGAACGATGGATGGCAGGAGATTGTTCACCCAACGGTCTCCCAACATTGTGGCTTGCCAAATTTGTCTGTACCTCCTCCTCCTCCACCACCTGTTAACCCAAATGTCCAGATTTCCCCTACACACTCACTTGTACAATCCTCCCATGCAATAAAAATACTCAAAATCGAATCCCATCACATGAATGACAAAGGAAAAGTTGTTGTTGCCTCCTCCTCTCCCTCAAGTGATTCATCCAAATATGTTTCATCCTGCATGCACTTGAAAGATGATTGTTCTCATGTCATTAGTGAGATCAAGCCTCAAGGCTCCACATAGCCTAAGACTAATTCAAAAAATTCAAAAGGGAACAACAACAACAAAGGGAAATTTGCCTCTCAAAGTGGAAAATACGGTTTTTGATTTTACTTTATTATTGTTTTATTGAGGACAATGGACTGCTGAAGTTTTTGGACACCATACTATTTTGGATATTTTGGATATTATATGTTTGGATATGATTTAAAAATATCATTGATATTTAATTTTCAAATTATGGAAATGATAATGGAAGGCACAAGGTGGGATGTGTCTGATTGATTGACTAGTTATGTTTATTTTTGTTAAGAAATTAAAGGGGGTCACAAGGGGTCCCACCTACTAGTTATTATTTATTAAAGACCCTTATTATTATTATATTAATTCTTATCCTAAACTAAAATTTAGTTGAGTTTTAGTTAACTTAATTAAAAGAGTTAGTTGAACTACTTCAACTAATTTGGAATGCTTAAAGGAAAAATGAGAAGGAAGAACAAAGGGGAGAATAGAAGGAGAAAGCATCCTAAGGTTTGCTCTTAAATTTTATTGAGATAGTTCAGTTTTCATTCATTATTTAATTCTTTAAAAGCCTAACTCTCTTTTATAACAACAGGGTCCTATTGTAGACAGCAAGATTCAAAGTTGAATTGCATCATTCAGACACTTGTTTTCAGAGGTGTTGATCTATCTTTGATATTTTGTGTAGACTTGTCTATTTATGAATTAAATTTCAAGACTGATAAAGGATATTGTGCAGAGTCAAGTGGGAAACAATATGTGGCAAGTTGATCCATCTTTTAAAGTTTAGTTTTTTACTTCCTGTCAGAGTCCTTTTGTATGGTTTTCATCGGGGATATCTAAGTTTGACTTTGGTCCAAACTCCCTCAGGGATTTTTGTAAAGAGAATGATTCTTTTGATTTCTTGGAATGAAATAAGCGATTGCTATTCTGTCTCATCTGTGTTAATATGTGACTTTGTATTTTTATTTTTTATCCACATTTACTTTTTCATATGTTATATTCAGAAAATTATATAAAAATGTTGAATTTTGCAGCAATATTTTATTTTAAAAAATCATCCTTAGCCCTTGTAACTAATACTTGTGGATTGAGAAACAATTTTTGAGGCTATAAACATAGGGTGATATTCCCGACTATCTTTCCTTAGCCAAGCAAGATCTGAAGATGCTTGAGTAAGATAATTTCATTTCTTTTCCTCAACATTTATTTGGAGACCATACTGGGGAGATCTTCCATATCTCTCTGGTTGATTTTATGATTGATTATCATTGAATATATTTACATTTCTGATGTTAATCCTTTGACTGTTCTTTTCTTCATGACTATACCTGTTGCAAGGCAACCCAATATTGAGCCTGGTCTTTAAGATCAGACCAACATTGCTTTAAACTTGTTTAATACCATCTTAGATACCGCTAATACCCAGGTTGCGTTTAATCGCTCATGGGCAGCGATTGAACAAGACATAAGTGTCCAAGAATGTTGGGAAGCTAAGCAAAGACAACCTAGGAATCAGCCATATCTTTCTTTTTCCTACAGTTTGGTTCTTCTTTTCATGTCCTTAAACTATCGCATCTCCAAGAGAAGAAGAGGGTTATCATCGAAAATTAATCCTATTGTTGAAATAGGAAGAAGAAAAGTTGTCTTGTCAACCCAACAAAGTGCTCTCAGGAGAACTTTTTATGATTCATCTAGTTCGTCTTTCTCTCCCTTACCTATCATTCACAATATGGCATCTAGTGGTGGCTCTGGTGGCACTAGAGGTGCTTATTCATCTCAATCTTCAACCTCGTCAGTGATTGGTAGCTTATATAGTCACCAAGTCCCTGTCAAATCCACTACAAACCCCGCCAAAGTCAGAAAAAAGTATGGGATTTTTTCAGTTTGAAGAAGATGCTACAACTACTTTGTGGCATGTTTCCTCCCCTCTTAACCTAACACCTGCTACTCATCCACTTCCTCAATTCAAAGAGAATCTCCCTAGGTTTTTGGGGAATAAAACGCTCACTAGGAATGAACACTTGGTGGCATTTTGTAATGTCTGTCACAACATAGGAGCCAATGACAATGACACTTGTATGCGCTTATTTACAAATTCCCTTGAAGGAAAGGTTGTAGCCAATTTCTTTGACCTTCCTCCTAAGATTCTTTCTACTTGGGAGGAGCTAGTCTATTGGTTCAAATCTACCTATGGGAAGTCCAAAAGCCCAGCCGAGCAGTTGTGGGAATACAATAATATTGCTTATAAAGACAATGAAACTATTAAGTCTTTCAACTTGCGTTTCACCAAATTATATAACCAAATTCCTGAACTCATTCGCCCTCATAAACAAGCCACTTTCATGCATTACTATAATGCTTTACCTTCCCCCTATCGTCATAGGCTTGAGGAAAATTCCATTGATAACCTTGGTTCTTCTCTGCATACTTGTTTAGAGTATGAAGAATAGCTTGAAAGAACAGGTCCTCCCTAGGGAAACTCAGTTAAACAGGCAAACATGTACGCCCTCTTATAGCTTGTACAAGACATGAATAATCAAATGATAGCATATGAGCGGACAAGAAATGTCCCTTCACTTACCCTTAGGGCTTCATCTTCTTTTACACCACCCTTTAGGAATCCTAATGAGAACAATTTTCATCCTAAAGCGGTCATGCCTCATAGTTGGTGTAACTTTTGTGAGGAACATCACGAGGAAAGTACTTGTGAGGTAGAGAAGAGCGTCAGAGATAAAATATTTGGTAAAAGACCTGAAACTACTATTTTTGTCCTAGAATTTGCAGATCCAAAGCATGTCATGATCATAAATACTAGGAATAAATCCTATGCTCCAAAAGGAAAATATGATCCTCCTCACACTTCTTCTAGCCCAAGCTCATCTTCACCAATTGCTACTGTTTAGGTTCCTAAGGCTCATGACAGTCAAGGAACTACCTCCCCTCTTCCCTCTTCCAAATACAACATTCTAAATCAGTTGGTCAACATTAAAGAAGATGCTACCCTCCTGGACATGGTTGTCATCCCTGGGCAACTGAAGAATCTGAAAAAATTCATGGAAGGAAAAGCTTCCACTATAGCCAACCTCTCTGAAGAGGTAAATGAAGAGGATTCGTCTATAAATAAAGTATGTGTACATAAATTTAGACACCCTGTAAAAAACCCCCCATTTTATATTTCTGTAAAGATTATGGACAAGATTGCCCATTGTTGTCTCATTGACGGTGGTTTAGGCCCAAGTGTAATGTCAAAGACTATTATGGAATAGCTAGGCTTGTCTTGTATAAATGAAAATTCCAGAAGCATGCTCTCTTATAATAGTCTACAACAAATTACCATAGGTGAAATCAAGGACGTGACCTTGGTTTTGTGCATGCACCCTGAAATAAGGACAACCCTTAATATTAAGGTAATTGATATGCCAGTGAGTAATTACTCGATCATATTAGGAAGAGATTGGCAAGCTTTGATGGGTGGATACCTCTCACTCGATGGGACACACTTATCCATTCCTCGGAATGGTAAAAACATCATAGTACTAAGGGAGGGGAGAATTTCACCTTACATAGAAAGCGTTCCACAACCTAATGTGAATTATATCGAGGACCTAGGAGTGTATTCCATCTTTGTAGATGAGGACAACACTACCTTGGAACAAATCGACTTAGAGGATGGGATGTGGCATATGTACTTTGATGGTTCATGCTCCAATGAAGGAAACAAAGTTGGTATTATCTTGTACTCTCATATGGGTAAAATTCATAATTTTTCCTATAGGTTAGAGTTTTCTTGCAAAAAAAATGTCACTGAATTTGAAGCATTATTGTTAGGCATTGAAAATGACTATAATCTGGGTTGTGGTCACCTTACAGTTTTTGGGGATTATGAACTTGTTGTAAACCTCGTACAAAGGATATACTCTGCTAGCAACAAGTTAATGAAATGGTACACCCAAAATGTTTGGGCACTTATCTTGAACTTAATTTCTTTCAACATCACTCATGTTAAAAGGGAATTGAACTCAATGGCTGACCGGTTAGCTATTTTTGCAACCTCTCCCACTCAACAACTTCTACCACAAAGACCTGATTGTACCTTTCAATCTCTATATCGTCCACACATCCCTGACAATATAGAGTCATGGAAGGTCTTCCCTAGTGATGAGAGCATATGTGATTTCATTCAAAATGAACCTTATAAGCCTAAGGAAATTATATCGATGGAAGATAACAAAATTCCTAAAGGCTTGGCTCCTCTAGAAAGTTCATTTTCATTGAGTGATGTAGGAAACAAAGAGAAACATAAAGAATATGATTCGAAAAGGAAAGTGGGTGAAACCATTTCCTTGAACATTGGAACACCCGAGTCTCCAAAGAATGTTAAAATAGGTGCCCAATGTTCTGATGAAGAAAAATTGAAGTTCGCTAGGCTGCTTGGTGAATTTAAAGATGTTTTCTTGGTCTTATGAGGATCTTCTTGGTTTTGATCCTGCTCTTATACAACATGTCATTCCTATCAAGGAGAGCATAAAACTAGTTAGGAAAAAACAAAGACCCATTAACCCTGCACTGGAAGAAACTATTCGAAAGGATTTAGAAAAACTCTTGAAGGCTGGGATCATTTTCCCGGTTAAGTATTCTGAATGGGTTTCCAATTTGGTTCTCGTTCGAAAAACAACTGGTCAAATCATACTATGCGTAGATTTTTGCACATTGAATTGGGCTAGTATAAAAGATCACTTTCCTCTCCCTAATATGGAAATAATTTTGCAGCAAGTTGCAGGGTCACAGATGATGTCCTTACTTGACGGGTTTTCTGGTTACAATCAAATCAAGGTAAAATGGGAAGACAAATATAAAACCACTTTTATTACTCATTGGGGCACTTTTTATTATGAACGTATGCCTTTTGTCTTATCTAATGTAGGTGCCACTTTTCAAAGAGCTATGGAAATAGCTTTTGACGATTTGATCGACAAGATTATTTAGATCTATCTTGATGACTTAACTGTGTATTCTAAAAACCGATCATATCATTTTGGTCATCTTAAAAGAGTTATCATGCGATGCAAGAAATTTGGCATTTATCTAAATCCTTCTAAGTCTATTTTCGGTGTTACCAAGGGCAAGCTCCTTGGACACATTGTCTCCAATTTAGGAATACGCATTGATCCTGAAAGGATTGCTGCTATCCTAAATCTTCATACTCCCACTTCCAAGAAGGAGGTTCAAACTTTTATGGGTGTTATTAACTTTGTTTGTAGGTTTGTTCCTAATTTTGCTGTGATGTTCAAGCCAATTCATAATCTGCTTAAGCAAGATCATTCCTTTTCTTGGACAGATGATGTCAAAAATTATTTTGTAGGGATCAAGAAAGAAATCAGTTTTCGCATTGGTTTTGGCGAAGCCGGATTTTGAGAAAGAATTTATGATATATACTAATGCCAGAGAGGAAGCAATTTCTGCTATCTTCATGCAATGTGATGACCAAGGTAATGAAAAACCAATGGCTTACATGAGTCAAAGATTGTCTGATGATGAGTTTAAATATTCATTTATTGAAAAGCATGTTTTCACTCTTGTTAAAGTTGTTGAAAAGTTTCTCCACTTCATCTTGGGGAAGAAGACATTGGTAAAAGTCCCTTTACCCGCTGTCAAGTTTTTGCTCTCACGGACTTATCTTTCAGGGAAGCTTGCACATTGTCTTTCCAAGATCCAGGAGCATGATTTAACTATCGTGACTTCTAACGCCATCAAGGGATGTGAATTATCCCTTCACTTAGCTCAGCATGATGAAACTAGTGAAGAAATTGATGAACAAGATATCTCTCTATCAACACTGTTCTACATTGATAATCAAATCCTTCCTATGTCTGAACATCCTTGGTATAAAAATTTGGTTTGATATTTGAAAAATGAAAGATGTCTAGATAACTTAGACACTCATCAAAGAAAAAGGCTCTGTCTTGAATCTATTAGATATGTCATTACAAGAGACTTCTTGTTTAGAAGATCTATCAATGGTATGTTGCTTCGTTGTGTAAAATGAAGAAGCACATAAATTGTTGCAAGAAACTCATGGTTCTTCAAATTATGTTATTCATGTAGGAGGTCATTTTTCTGCTAAAACCACTGCATTTAAGATTATCAAAAAAGGATATTATTGGCCTTCAATCTTTCATGATTCTTATGTTTTTTCGAGATCTTGTGACAAGTGCCAGAAATTTGCTGGGAAAGAACACCTTTCAACCATTCCTTTACAACCTGTCCTCCTGTACTTTCCTTTTCCAAATGGGGTTTGGAATTTATTGGTCCTATTAATCCTTTGTCTTTCGTAGGACAAGTCTTTATATTGATATCCATAGACTACTTTACGAAATGGACTAAATTTGTCCCGCTTAAACATTCACAGGATGAGCAGGTGATTTCTTTCCTTGAAAATAATATTTTTTTCCAGATTTGGTCTTCCTTTGGAAATTATTACAGACAATGGTCCTACTTTTATTTCTGCTAAGCTGACCCAATTTTTAGCTAAGTTGGGGGTTAAACATTTTACTTCATCAACTTATTATCCCCAAGGTAATGGGAAGGCCGAGTCTACTAATAAGAATTTGGTAAGAATTATCAAAAGGCTCATTGAAGATAAGCCTCGTCAATGCCACACTCTCCTCATTTACTCCCTTTGGGCATATCTAAATACCACCAAGGTGAGCACTGGCTGATACTAAACTGAGTCTCGGTCAGAAAAAGAAAGAAAGAAGGGATCAACATTTTGTTAAACAAGACTGTTGAATGGAATTTTTTTTTTTTAAAAGATATGATTGCACAGATCGTTATGAATTAAGGAATTTTGGGAAGTTTAATTATTGGAACAACAAGCAGTTTGGTGTAAAATTGAGAAACAGTGAATGCTGGTACTTTTTGGATTGATTTTAATACAGAGTTATGATTATTGATTATTTAATTTGTTTTATGAATAGTATCCATTAAATCCCCTGTCACTTTCTCACTTTTTCTCTCATTACGAATACCCTCACAATCCCAGATTCACTTTGCACGCCCTATTCTTAAAATTAAATGGAAACTTTGTATTACAACAATTAACAAATAACACAGAGATGGATCACATCTGCTATGATTTTTTTATTGTTGCACAGTCGATTGTTTAATGAATTGTTGAGAAGTAATCGTGTTCTTACTCCCTTTCATTTTATCACTTTTTCGCTCAATACAATCCCCTCAGATATCCTAGAACCCTTATTCACCCCCTGCTCATTGACAATTCTTAAATGAATTTTATGGATTGGATTGCATGGGTATGATGTGATTGTTGAGCCAAACTTTGTTTCATATTAAGATATGTCATGTATGGTTTTTTAAAGAAGATAGTTGTTAATAAACGCTACATACAAGATGAACTTCTTCAACAGAGGAAGTCATGGTCGAAATAATAGGGGCAGAGGCAATTGGAACAGAGGGCCTAGAAGGCCAAGATTCTCGATACATTTTGATGCAGATCCTCAAGAGTTAAACCAACTTTTCCAAGATGGATTTTTCAATTGGATTGGACAAGGGATAGTCCAACCTAGACCAGAGAGGCCTCCTTTCCAACCCCAACATGTCCCTAGTATCCCTGTGCCCCCTCATGTTTCTCTGCAACTTGAAGTTCCTGAGAATGATGGATGGCAAGAGATTGTTTACCCAGCAGTCTCCCAACATCGTGGCTGGCCAAATTTGTCTCTACCTGCTCCTCCTCCACCTGTTAACCCAAATGTCCATATTTCCCCTGCACACTCACCTATACATTCCTCCCACACAAGAAAAAGACTCAAAATCGAAGATCATCACATGAATGACAAAGGAAAAGATGGTGTTGCCTCCTCCTCTCCCTCAAGTGATTCAACCAAATTTGTTTCATCTTGCATGCACTTGAAAGATGATTGTTCTCATGACATCAATGAGAACAAGCCTCAAGGCTCCACACAACCTAAGGCTAATTCAGAAAATTCAAAAGGGAATAGCATCAACAAAGGGAAAATTGCCTCTCAAAGTGGAAAATGTGATTTTTTATTTTACTTTATTATTGTTTTATTGAGGACAATGAACTGCTGAAGTTTTTGGACAACATACCATTTTGGATATTTTGGATATGATTTAAAAATATCATTGATATTTAATTTTCAAATTATGGAAATGATAATGGGAGCCACAAGGAGGGATGTGTTTGATTGATTGACTAGTTATGTTTATTTTTGTTAAGAAATTAAAGGGAGTCACAAGGGGTCCCACCTACTAGTTATTATTTATTAAAGACCCTTATTATTATTATATTAATTCTTCTCCTAAACCAAAAGTTAGTTGATTTTTAGTTAACTTAACTAAAAGAGGTAGTTGAACTACTTCAACTAATTTGGAATGCTTAAAGGCAAAATGAGAAGGAAGAACAAAGGGGAGAATAGAAGGAGAAACCATACTAAGGTTTTCTTTTAAGTTTTATTGAGATAATGCTATAGTGGGAAAACCCCCTATAAACTACACTAGAGTTCTAAAGTGTAGGCAAAGATAACTGTCTAAAGTCTCCTACTTTTAGCAACTATCCCGACATTACCCCACAATCATGCATAAAATACAAAGTATAGGGATCCGGTAGGCTTACCTTAAACCCCGCGTCCAGTGTCGATCCCTTTGCACTCTGTTGTTTCCCGACTGCAGATCTCCTCCCAAGGCCAACCTACATTCACCAAAAGACAAAAAAGAAACTACAAGAATGCATTCTATATATTGATTAGTGGGTTAGATATCATAACAAAATATAAATAAATCATAAAGATTGAAGACATCATTTGGCGGGACAGAAAAAATACTTCTTTATATTATTCTCACAGAGTTACTTACAATATGAGACCAGCAACTGCTCCTCGAACTCGGTCCTGGGATCCTCTTCAAAAAGCTCCAACTGCTTCCATGTATCTTTCTCCTCTTCAGTTCTCTCTAGGGAAATGGAAAAGGTTTGCAATGGAGGAAAACGGGCTGGAATAAGGAATTCTGGCTCAAACTCACAATGTGGTTGCAAATAATTGGGGTAAGGGGCAATACTGAAATGGGTAGAGTTTCTTTGCTCTCATGCTTCTTCTAGGAATGGGACCCCAACACCTTCTTTTATATGCCAAAAAGATTGTTATTCGGTTGGGTGACCGACTATGGGCGGTCAATTGGTTAGGAAACTACCCAAAATCTCGTATCCCCTTGAAACTTTTTGTTTTTTGCAATTTTTGTGAGCATACGCGGGCTGTAATGGTGCAGATAGCGTATGTACATGAGTTGTAGTGGTGCAACAAGTGTAAACACATGGGCAGTAGTTGTGCAGGGCTCGTACATCTTCAAAAATATGGCTTCTAAGAAGAGTTGTTCAGTGATGGCTTGGAAAAATAGCAAGTAAGATGGCTTGATGCCAGGTATGCATGTATGGTGCAATTTAGGGTTATAGCAGATGCCCCCTAATGATTGAGGTCAAATGAGCATCTAATGGACGAAATCCATTACAAATATTCACCAACGTACGAAGCGAGTGAGCCCAGGGACAGAGTTTGGGAGGTGCCATCTGCAAAATAATAATTTGTCTCACCGAGGTGGGCATACCCATGCTTGGGATGAAATTAAATCATGGCTGCCAATCAAATACATTGCAGATCCATGTCATATAACTATATAAAGTGTAGCCACGAGAAATACACAGTGGATCTACATCTCAAAATCAAAAGATATACATATATGGTATCCATATTCAGGAAGATAATGATGCTTGATGGCTGGAGATGAGGCCTTCAGAGCTCAAGCAACAACTTCAATATCTTCAAAAATCGGGTAGGAGTGTAATATGAGTGTACGAATTCACTACCCACAGGTCTTCGATGGCTTGTCGAGAAAAAACAAGAGGATCTCGGTGATCAGGCAAAGAACTTCATTGATTTCGAACAAGGACTTGATTGGACTTTCGGGATGGCTGGGCATGAGGACAAGAGACAAACTACAGAAAGGCTAACTCAAGTTGGGTAAAACTTCACTTGGACAATAGCACGACAAATGATGAGACTTGGGCAACATGGCATTGACATAAGTTTACGATGCAGGAGGCAATGCAAACTCTCCATATGTTTGGAAGAATAACCAAATGAAGGAGGACACAGCTCTATGTAGCAAGAAAAAATTCCTAAGGTCATATTAAATCCTAGAGCTTGACGAACAAATGGAAGGATGTACTTTGTCCAGGGGAGACTCATTGTGCTGCCAACAAAAGAAAATACTTTTCCCTTCCTCTTTTTGGGGTATATTTGATTTTTTTGTCTTTTTCAATAATTTTTGAAAGCTTGAAAAATAATAAAATAATGCTACATTACAAAGGAGGAACAAGTGTCGCAAACATACTAGTTCTGAGCGCAAGGAACACACTGATGCTCAGAGCAAGGAGACATATGCAGGAAAAGGACACTCAGGAAAATTCCTCCATGGGTCAAGGTGTCAATATGCAAAGGAACAGTGCTACAAGGCTTGTGTATAAGGCATGCTTTAGATGGTTCAGTTGAGAGAAGCATGGAGCCGACATTAGGTCAAAGACACAGGGATGCAAATGTGATTAATAAGACACAATGATAACGTCCTTCAATGTAATTTTAACGATCCCAGAGAAGGTAAGCTCGATGGTTTTTCATTTTTAGAGAGTCCGAAAAAGAATAAAAGAAGACTCCAATGGGGTACCTTTTTCGAAGGTAGTTTGGTCAGTTCGAAAAAGGGGTAAAATAACACCAAAAAGATGTCTATTCAAAACCATTTTAATGAGTGTGACAAAGACAATATCACTGAACAATCTTTTCAATTTTAAGGAGTCTGAAAATAGCTTAACTATGGACTCGCTGCCTTTTTCTAGATTTAGTCTCCCTATTCCGAAAAAGTGAAATCTACTGAGGAGAACTCTCATGGTGAGATGAATCTCTCGAGGTGTACCTTTTTCCTCCTTAATCTATAGGCTAAAAAAAGGGGTAAACTCATGCTAGTAGATGTTTTTCTGAACCAATTAACGAGTGTGAAGAAACAAGGTCACTCAACGATCTTTTCACTTTTAAGGAGTCTGAAAAGAGATTAACTATCGACTCCGTAAGGGATGTTCTTCTAGACCAATTTAATGAGTGTGAAGAAACAAGGTCACTCGGCCATCTTTTCAATTTTAGGGAGTCTAAAAAGATCTTAACTATGGACTCCGTGGGGGTTCCTTTTTTGTAAATTTAGTCCCTCAAGCCCGAAAAAGGGTTAAACGTATACCTGAGAATACTCTTCTAGTGAATCGAAGTTCCTAGAGTATACCTTTGTTCGTACTGTTGACCATATGGACTGAAAAAGAGGTAAAATACCATGAGACATACATGCCTTCAAGTTTTAGTTTGGCGAGCGTGAAGGGCAACAATATCGCTCGACAATATTTTTATGTTTAAAGAGTCTGAAAAGGGCTTAAAGAAGACTCATCATTGTTTGGGAGTCCTGAGGGTGAGGTCAAAAGTGATGATGAATCATGCAAATGAGGCTCAATCTCGTAATCAAGACAAGACTAACAAGGAATCCCGAGCCTAAGGTCATTAATGATGGCATGGACGCCAAAAGCAATGAGGATCTAACTAGGGCATCCATGTAGAGGCCGACTCTACCACTAAATTACGACAATTCTAAAACAACAATGATGGTTCCGTGTCACAATTCAGTGGGATTGATCCTATGGAAAAGAGGAAAAGACAATGAGATGCAAAAAATGGAGATGGAATCCTAACTTAAATGCATGAAGTTGGAAAAATAACTTTTTAACAAAGGACCTTTAAAAGTGACCCAACTCTGAAAAAGTTTCCCAAAACCAAAAGTGAAGTGTATCGTACCATCCCATGAGAAACTCAAGAACCACGCTAAACGATTTTCAAGCCAGAAAAAATGACAAAAGGGTCCAAAAAATGACAAAAAGGGGCCAAAAAGTCTATAAATAGAAGCTAGCAGCTCATTATCACCACTGTAAATTGAGAATTGACCAAAAATTCAAAAACACCCTTTTGCTAAAAGAGTTGATTCTGGGAGCTTCAGAGGATGAAACGAACTTTCGCTCAGACCAAATAAGTACAAACTATCTCCTCTTGCATTTCCATACTTACTTTTTTCTTTTATTTTTGTTTTTGGGAGGGTGCGCACCTCTAAAAAAGGTCGGCCCTACATGTACGCGGGTTGTAATAGGACATCCCAAGTATGCCCGTGCGAAAAAAATAGTCTTCCCATGTGCATACATGACTGTGTCCAATACAACCCGCGTACACCCTCGAAGATGTGGAAAATTTTAAAAATGCAAGATTTAATACTCCATGAACTTGTCATTTTGCAGGATGTATGTCCACTAGAGAGAGAGGGAGCACGAGGACATTTATTTTTTGGTCTCACAAGACACTTCTTCTCTCATTGTATTAGCACAATGTGGGTTGTTGAAATTATTCCACTGTCCACTCATGAGGGCACAACCCAGGTTGTTGAACACCCTGGTAGATTACTGGCACCCAGACGCTGAGGCATTTATGCTCGAGGGACAGTCGTTGAATCCAACGACTGAGGATATCTATTTTCTGACTGGCCTCTCAAGGAGAGGGGAACCAATTAACCTTCATGCTTTTCCTCCTTGGCCTCACAACATATCCGAGTTAATCAGGCTACACTGTGAGGCGGGCATAGATAAATTAGGTTTTGAGGTGTCGATCCAGAATATCTCCATCCTATCACTGAAAGTGATAGTTTTACTTAGTGGGCGGATCACTGGATCCGCATCCTTACATCAGGCTTCTCGGGTGCACATGCATTGTGTGGTATAGTACTTGAATGCTTGAGTGTTTGACTGGAGCACAACCATGCTAGATTGCATGAAGAGACAATTGACAGAGTGTCACGTGTGGGATAACAAAAACTTTGGCTTCTAGACTGTTTTGTGTTCCTTTTTCTTCGAGAGAGTACCCAATATTAGTCCGCGAGAGACGATATGAGGGCACATAGCCTCTCTCCAATCATTGTGCAGATGGGCAGCATTATTGCCATGACAAAGGGGAGGGAGGATCGTTGAGGCCTTCAATGATGCTTTCTTTGACTGGTGGTCTCAGCAAATTCCAGCTATACAAGATTATCCCTATGCCGGGGTCAACTTATCTAGGGATATTGACATGCACGTACCTCCCAGAGTAGAACGAGGAGAGATAGGTATGTTTTTTTTTAATTGTTATATAATTTTTATTTCTTTATATATATCATTTTTTTTTTGTGTACCAGAGTATCTGACAGTTATGTATCTGTTATGTACAGATGTGGGACCAGTGCATCCAATAGACTTCTTAAGGACCAGGCGGTGTCCTCGACCAGAGGCAGGACCAGCTGTAGCCGTTGGACCAGCAATAGAAGTAGGGGGACTTCCAACTGGAGAGGCTGTGAGAGTTTTGAGACGAGTGGAGCAGAACCTCACCGCGCTCACTCGCGTAGTCCCTATGGCAGTTATCGAGAATCTGCCACCAATGATGTAACCTTATGTAGTTGGGGTGCCACAGACTTGGGTCCAACTCTTTCGGCATTTGGAAAATGTCGTGGTTCACTATGGTAGGGCCAACAGGCCCCGCCCTTAGCTTAGGATGGACCACTTACATGCCGAGGACACTTTTTGTATTTTTTTGAGGGTATAAGGCCCGTGAAGTGTATTAGACATATTTTTGAGGCACTTGTGGCCACCTGTGTACTCTGAGGCTTTTGATATATATATATATATATATATATATGTATTTACATCTTTTTATGTATTATGGATTACATTTATTTACAAATGTATTTACATGTGCGTGTGTGTGCTTTTTCTTACATGTGTGCAATATGCCAATCTAATACATAATTAGCTAGAGTATATGTGATTTGATTCAATCTCCTAAAAACATGGATATACGTAATGTAATCAAAGCTTCGTTCTAAGAGATGAACCATAAGGAACCATCAATGTCGAGTAGGATTGTAAACGTGGTAAACCCCATTTAACTGAGACAAAACCAGTTGAGCATCTAAGTAAACCTAGAGGTGAGAGATACCATGCGACAAAGCATCACGAAGCAACTCTAAAACTGCGTTGTATTCGACGAAATTGCTTGTGGCGTCACCTAAACAGATACCTCCTGAAGATATCAACTGGCCCTGAGGTGTGAAAATCACCCAAGATGTGGAAGCAAGCCTCCAAGTGTGTCGGATAGCATCATCCGTAAACCCAACAAACACCTCTGATTCACTTGACATCTGCCACGGTGAAAAAGATGGCATAAAAAATGACACGTCCATAAAACCAAAAAGACAAAAACTAAAAAGAAAATGTATAAGAACTATACATATGTACAAGAAGTCACCCAAGGCGACCCACCTACGAGTAATACTTCTTGAGGTAGAGCCCATTTCTAGGCTCCGCCAAATCATTTCCCTCAAAGTCCACCAGATGATAAGCGCCCTTCTTTAGAACCTCCTTCACGATGAAAGGTACGAACCACATGGGTTTGAACTTGCCTACCCCCAAGGGATACTTATCTTGGTCATACACCAGGACAAGGTCACCTTTGGAGAAAATCCAAGGATGAACATACCGATCATACTGACACTTGAATTTTTGTTTGTGAGCCTCATTAGCCAAGGATGCATCCTGACGCTGCTCAAGATATAATAAATGCTCTTCAAGCGGTAAAGTGTCTGGAAATAACTATACTGCCAACTTTAGAGACGGGATCTGACACTCTATAGGCAAGACTGCTTCCAACCCGTAAATGATTTGAAAATGTGAGAAATCAGTTGCAGTCTTAACAGACGTTCGGTAGGCCAATAATGCCGAGTACAACATCAAATGGCAATTTGACTTGGCCGAATTGATCGTTCGCTACAGAATAGTCTTAAGAGACTTATTCATAGCTTCCACCTGACCAATTGCTTGTGGGTAGTAGGGTGACGAATGTTCTTGCCTCAACCCAAGATTTGACATTAACTCAGACATCATTTTATTCTGAAAGTGACTTCCATGGTCAGTGACAATATCTCTCGGGACACCGAACCTTGCTATTATCTGGTTAAACAAAAAGAGAGTTGTTGTCTCGCCATCATCTTTGAACGTTGGCATAGCCTCAACCCACTTCATGAAGTAGTCTACTGCTACGATGATATAATTGTGCCCCCTTGCTGAAGAGGGGTTGCATGTAGTGTAATCAATCCCCCACTTGGTGAAGGGACTAACTGTGGTGATGGGAAATATGGGAGCGGGGTGTGCCCTCATCTTTCGAGAGAAGATCTGACATGGGTGGCACTTCTTGACCAATTCAACACAATATTTGATTAATGTCGGCCAAAAGTAATCGGCTCATAGAATCTTCTGGATTGTTGCCAACCCAGACAAATGACCACCACATGCTCCTGTGTGGCAGTCATTAAGCATGATTTCCACTTCTTCATGAGAGATACATCAGCGAAGGCTGAAATCTACACCTCGATGATACAAAGTGTCTTTGAGTATGAGATAGTTTTTTTCCTGATGGCATATATGTCGACGCTCATCACGAGAAGCAGAGGCGGGGCACTACAAAGTCTAGAGATAGACTATTATATCTCCATACCAGGGGTCTGAAGACGTGACCAAAAACATGTCTCCTTTAATAGGAGACTCTTCGGGTATAACATCACCTGACTCGATCGGAAGTTCCGAGATGAGTTCCGCAAAGACCAACGACTTTTTGGATTTCGCCGAAAAAAAATCCAAGTCAAATTCTTGGAGGATAACTATCCATCTACTGATCTTTCTGCCGATTACACGTCATGTCAACACATATTGAAACAGATTCAAAATGGAAATAATGGTGGTCTTGCGAAAGAAGATATAATGACGGAACCGCTGAACAACATGAACTACTTCCAACACAATTTTTTCAACATGGGAATAATTGAGTTCTGGTCCAACCAGGCCTCATCTCAGGTAATAAATCACATTTTTTTCAAGAAAATCATCCTTCTAAACCAAGACCATACCGATGGTTAACTCTGTAGTGGCAAAGTAAAATAAGAAATCTTTATTATAATTGGGTGGCCGAAGCAGAGGGGAAGATGTGAGGGTGCGTTTCAACGCTTCGAAAGAGAATTGAGCAGCTTCGTCCCAATGAAAAGGAATGTCCTTCTTCAGTAAACGCATGAAACCCTTTGTGATATTGGAAAAGTTTGCGATGAATCATCGTAAAAATTTCACTTTTCCCTGTAAACTCTGAAGCTGAGGGACTGTGCAGGGGGAAGAAACTAAACTATGGCCTCAACCTTTAGAGGATCGACCATGATCCTTGTTGTTGAAACTATGAAACCTAGCAGATGACCTGACGTCACGCAAAAACTACATTTGTTTGGATTCAAGAAAATCCGGTAGTAGCAACATCGCTCAAAGATATGTCAAAGGTGTGTGGGATGATCATCTCTCTTATGAGATCGTGATGCTAAATCATCAAGATAAGCCTCAAATATGTGTTTGAGATCATGGAAAGAAAATTACATGGCTTGTTGAAAAGTAGCTCCAACATTTTTTAGACCAAAAGGCATCTTCCGATAAGTGAATGTACCCCATGGACAAATGAAAGAGGTTTTGTGTTGGTATTCGGGCTTGATCTGTATCTGATTGTATCCTAAGAAACCATCCATGAAAGAAAAGACCTTGCAGCCTGCGCATTCATCAACAATCTAGTCAATGAATGGAGTGGGAAAATTATCCTTTGGATAGGCCTTGTTCAAATCATGAAAGTTCGTACATACACGAATTGTACCCTATTTTTTGTTGACTGGAACGGGATTTGACACCCATTGAGTCAATTGGATGGGGTAGATGAAACCAGCTTTGAGCAGTTTCTCTACTTCATCTTTAATAGTTGTTGCTTTCTTAGGATTAACTAGACGAAGCTTCTATCGAACCGGCTTAGCGTCAGGATATGTCCTGATTTCGTGTTTGGCAATTCTTGGATCAATGCTTGGCATTTCCTCATAAGACCAGGCAAACACGTCGCAAAATTCTTTAAATAAACCCATGTAGATTCGAATCTCCTTGGGGAGTAGTCCACTCCAACGAAGACATTCTCCACAATGCCAGGGGTTATGGAGATATCAATAGGTATCATTTTAGCAATGGTTGTCATATTACCTTCAGCGTAAACTACGTGCGTAGCCAAAGGACTGATAGGATATGACCTATCTTTAGTCATAATCAAAGTGAATTCACCTGCTTCAATTATTATTAACTCTCGAAGAAAATAGGATCTCTGATGGAGATCGTCCCAAGGTCTATCCGGACCAGTCATTACCTCAATAATCACCTCGTCTAAGGGAAAGAATAAGTCTAAAGAATTAGTATTGGCGAGGGAACCTTGTGCCCAAATAGGCTCAATAACTGGATCTAACTCCTGTGCGGGAGTCGGATCGGGGTTGGTAGAAGCTTGTTGGACTATAGAGTATGAAACTTCTGTCGCGGATAAGGGCATGGCCATGCCATGGTGCCCTGTCCCTTCCATCATGGCTGATGGGGAAGGAAGAGTCCACAGATCATTAAAGTAAGTCCTGCGAAATGACGAGACTTGAAAGATTTCAGCCCTAGGCTGGTCGGGGACAACCGATATGTACTTGACATCACCGGTTGGAGGCGGGTAATCGAAAGTACCCATCAAAGGTGGGCACAAACTAACCCCTATGTTGATGACGTCGGGATGAGGGTTATCAATCATCGGAACTGTGGATGCCCTTGATGAAGGGTTAGGATGAGAGAAGGATAATTGATCAATGGACACGATCTGGCCCTCATGTGGAAACAACAAGACCCAAAAAACTATCGCTACCACTTCATGCATAGCATAGGTCCAACTCCTTCCTAATAGGAGGTTGTAGTCAAGAGGCGCATCGACCACTTCAACCTTGACGCACATGGTCTTTCCTACTAGCTGCATGGCGAAAGAAGGAAGGATTCCATGTGGTTGGAACGAGCGACCGTCGAAAGTGGTAAGAAGAGAAGGTGACAGACACAAAATGGGTTGGCCAATGGCCTTCCAACACACCAATGACATCACGCATGTCGAGGCACCCTCATCAACCATCGTGTGGAAAATGTTTCGAGTAAAAGTTTTCATGGTGTAAGCCACTACTATCTGAAACACCACATGGTAGGGGAGACGAGGTTTTAAGTCAGTCGTATCAAGCATGATCGTTCTTAGATTACAAGTCTCAGCAGATCCTAAGGCAGCTAGCAGAGCCTTTCTCTGGGAAGGGCAGCTCTGGAGGACCTCCAAAGCGGAAATTGCACAAGGGGTTTGTGAAAAATCCTCCACCATAGAGTAGTTCTGGGCGACCCTTGTGTTTGGATTGTGGGAAGCTTTCTTGAATGCACCTTTGGGGATGTGTGTCATTGTTTTTCCCAATGTCTTGTCAATATGGAGAGGAAGAGGTGGGTTTTTGGCTTCTTTACCCTTCTCAGAGGTGTTTGGCATTATGTAGTCATGTGTCCTAGTTGCTATGTGGGCATCACCTTTCCACATATACACATTGACAGACAAAGGATTAGTCGAAGACGAAGGGGGTCCTTGACTTCCCCCATCCACGCTCGAAGAGGCTTGAGTTAAATTTTTCCCATGTGGAAATGGGTTCATTAACATAGAAGGTTGTTGCTATGCCAAAAACTTTTGGGTATCTCTGAGTCGAGGGCACAGGTGAGTTGGCTAATCTTTCATGCAAAGATTACATGGATATTTCGACTTTTTCCTCTCTATGTTACCCCTGCCAGCATTATTGGTGGGTTTCTTATCCCCCTTCACTTTTTTCATTGTTTTTTCTTCCCTTCAAGCTGTTGGTTGGCCTTCAGGTTCGTCGATTTCACACTGTGTACATATGATGTCTAAGTAGTGGGAGCAGACGAATTAAAGATTTGGTTGGCCGCTGTCTGTTGTATCGACTATTACTGCAATTGATTTGACAGTTGATCAGCGGGATTTGTTTGTGTTGAACCGACAATGCCATCGACATGTGGTCCAGATTTCTGTCTGTTCTTGTCAAGTATAGACCTCGGTGCATCTAGAAAATTTTTGTAAAGTAAACTAGACTGAGAGTAAATCAACTCAATCTGTTGAGCTCTCATTATCACTTCTTCCTCTGAAAAGACCCCCGACATTGCCATGTCTTTGGATAGTTGCGGGACCTAAGACTTAAGGAACCACTATAGAAAAAATGCTGGTGGGACTGGTACTTTTATCAAACTCTTCCAACGTCTCCATTCTCGGACGTGATCGGAGATATGGTCTACCTTTGTCTACTCAAAGTTGGCCAACAATTCTATGCCGACGTCGTATCTCACAGGTAATTGAAAATGGTTTTATAAAACCATTTCCAATTCTCCAAACATACAGTATCTTGAGCGGTTGATATCAATGTACCATTTCACAACATTCATGATGAGAGTGCGTTGAAAGAAACACAATTGTATGGAGTCTTATCTCAATGAGTTAGATGAGCACCATAAGTGGAAGGTAGTCACATGATCACTTGGATCTTAATTAGGCTTGCCATCGAATTTTGGAATGTTTGAGGGAAACCTGGTCAGCATAGGAGGCCAACGTGGATCATGACAGATTGGGTCATTTAATAATCTTGACAAGTCTGGCAAATGCAAAGTTTCCAGAAATGGTAGCTTCAGTTGTTGAATATGTGCAGGAGGGTAAGGTTCTAGGTTTTGGCTGGCACCAAGTTGCCAGGAAAAGTTAAGTTGTTAGCGTGGGTTCTAGTAAAAACCATGGCCATGGCCAGTGTACAGATACTGTGCTTGTTGAGACGTCATCGACTGACTCCCATAGTAGGACATTGAGGGCTGGGAAGGGATTGCTCATGACGTTGTGTTCCAAAGGTTATGGAAAGGGTTGCCCCCTGTCGATTCGACAAGCATAGGTGTTGAGCCTTGCTCGGGGTTCCATTGGCCATGGATGGGGTTTCCCCCAGTCGACATCCCTGACATAGATTCCAAGTTTCTTGAGAAGTGTTTTCCTCCTGTGTAGGATTTTGTGATCCAAAACCAGGGTTGCCCCTAGATGATATGACAGCTAACAAGAATGTGTTGTTACCAAGTGCATCGAACAAAGAAAACAACAAAGAACCCATCGGTGTGGTACTAAAAGAAGGTCCCTGACTACCTACTCTGAGCCAGTTGTAGTTCAGGGTCGGCCAGATGGGTTGTTGAGGAGCACCGCTGAGCGAGGGAGACAATGGAGGTATGTGACCCCCACCATAAGGGAAAGAATTATAGGGGGCTGAGGTGGCCCCCATAGACCCTTACAGAGGAGTGTTAGATCTCCCTCCCCAGGCCCATGGTTTGAAGGGTGGAGTAGGATAGGACCGAGTTCATACTAAAACCAGGCATACCATATGAAAACAGAGGGCCCATCACACTCTGTATAAGTGGTGCAATGATCTCAGCCATGGATGGAATCAGACCACTGCCTGAGGTAGAGGTAGTTGAGACCATGGTGGCCTAGACCTGCGAAGGTGAGTTAGGAGGCGGAAGGCCCCCTGTTGTGATAGCTGTAGAGGGAGTATGAGGACTCCCTAATGAAGTAGCAACATTTGTTTCCATTGCTACTTGCAGGACTATTTGGAGCTTGTGATGCGTTACCCTTGGGGGGGAAAGTTGTATCAAGAGTGGTGCCGACAAGTCAGTGATCAAAGGGTTATACAGACTGAGAGCTTCCACTCCAAGGTTAGAAATAGTTGGTTCCTCCAGATTCAAAATTTCTCCTCTCGGGGATGGCACGGGTAAAGTTTCCTGTTTCTCGGTCACCTCAAATGACCCTTGTTGGTCAAGTCTTCACCTTAGTGGTGGCGGTGGTGGCTCCACTTCAACCGGTGGTAGGCCCAAAAGCCTTTGCGATTGACAGAGCTCTTGATATTCCACTGTGTGAGAAGATCAATGACACACTAAGGTTTTTCTAACGTTGAAGATCAAACACACACTAGAAAAAGTTCCTATGAGATATAGCAAGCAAACAACTACAACTAGTTGGAAGAATAGTTACACTAGCCAACACTAGAGCAACTTACCGGTGTAAGTGAAACTCGAATATGGAAGCACCCTCCGGGTATACTCTAAAAAGCATGGTACGATGTTTGTCCTAGGTACCACGGTATACCCCCGCAATCACTTGTGTAAGTCCTTGATATATAGGCAACTAGGTTGCCAACTCGTGAACAACTACCAGGCGGGTACAGTTGATAGTCGAGGCGAACCACATTGGGCAGGGTATCAAGCCCAAAACCTATCAAGGGTATCGAAAGAAAGTGTTTCGGAAGATGACTGAGGACCTCAAACGTATTTGAAACCCACGAAGCTCTGTGACAAATGCGATCAACGTAATCCCAAGATAAGCCCTCTATATGCGTTCCTCCACTACAATTGGTTCGGCTTTGGAGGCGTTATCTCCGCTACCTTTCCGCACATGACCTCATGTTTAGCCCCTGTGTTAGAGGGGGGTCTCAGATATTTTTCATGGTTACTGGGATTTTAATCACTCCCTAGCACAGAATCCCATGTTCATTTTGTAGCCTTGAAGAGTTTCCTCTCCAATCCTAAATCAAGTCTCTAGCCTAGACTAAATTGATGGACCCTACAAACACAAAGTATGATTAATTTTAATTAAGCGTTAATTTTAAGTGGATGTTTTAAGTCTAAGGGAACGACAATCAAACAAAGTTACTTCTTTTTTCAACAAATAAAGATTTGCAGATTGAAAATTCTTTAACCAACTTTTCTAACTAACTTTTCTTTCCAAGATATTTTAAAAGAAGAACTTAAAATTGAATTTCGCTCGACTACGAGCTACTTAAAGTCTTAAGCATTCAGTAAAAAAAAACTTGAGAAAGCACTGTTCTTCCTAACAAATAGGTACAACTAACCTAACTACTTAACCAAACAAGGAAATGAATTTTTATTTTTTATTTTTTTTATTTTATGCTTCAAAAACAAGAAACTTGAAAATGAATTCATTTCTTTTCTTCTAAAGAAAAAAAGGGGAAAATGAAGACAAGACAAGACCAATAAATGACTTTTGGCCCCACCGCAGATCGTAGGGAGTCACTGACAATACCAAAAAGGAAGATAAGAATCGACTCATAAACTCGTCCAAAAAACCCTAGTAAAGAAAACACAAGAATTTTTTTATTCAAAAAAACTAAACTGAGGTCAGACCTAAGCTATACACTGCTATAATAGAGGCCAAAACTAGATCAAGAAAACCCCTGAGAAGTATGACTTCTGAAAGGGAAGAGGTTGACTGCCTCTTCTTTAAAAAAGTTTTTCTCAGTGTAGGCACGCAACTGACACTTCAGCAGCCTACGTATGTACGCGGGTTGTCCAAAGGTAGGGCGCATATGTACGTGTGCAGACCCACTACAGGTCGCATACACCTCTGTAACTTTCTAAAAAAAAGAAAACAACAATCAAGCTGACAAGGCAGGGAGTACTGGTATGGAAGACTAGAATCCCTTAAAGACTCAAACACTTATAAAAACTCAAAAAAGGCAGTTAAACCAATTAAGCACCCAAAAATATCCCCTAAAAAACCCTAAAGGATCCCCAATATGGTCGCCAATTATGCTATAGTGGGAAAACCCCCTACGAACTACACTACGGTTCTAAAGTGTAGGGAAACCTAACTGTCTAAAGTCTCCTACTTTTAACAACTATCCTAACATTACCCCGCAATCACGCATAAAATACAAGTATAGGAATTTGGTAGGCTTACCTTAAACCCTGCGTCCGGTGTCGATCCATTTGCACTCTGTTGTTTTGCGACTGCAAATCTCCTCCCAAGGCCAACCTGCATTCACCAAAAGACAAACAAGAAACTACGAGCATGCATTCTATATATTGATTAGTGGGTTAGATATCATAACAAAATATAAATAAATCATAAAGATTGAAGACATCATTTGGAAGGACGGAAAAAGTACTTCTTTATATTAATCTCACATAGTTACTTACAATATGAGACCAGCAACTGCTCCTCAAACTCGGTCCTGGGCTCCTCTTCAACAAGCTCCAACTGCTTCCATGTATCTTTATCCTCTTTAGTTCTCTCTAGGGAAATGGAAAAGGTTTGCAATGGAGGAAAAAGGGTTGGAATAAGGAATTATGGCTCAAACTCACAATGTGGTTGCAAATAATTAGGGCAAGGGGGAATACTGAAATGAGCAGAGTTTCTTTTCTGTCATGCTTCTTCTAGGAATGGGACCCCAACACCTTCTTTTATATTCCAAAAATATAGTTATTTGGTTGGGTGACCGATTATGGGCAATCAATTGGTTAGGAAACTACCTAAAAGCCCGTATCCCCTTGCAACTTTTTATTTTTTGCAATTTTTGTGAGAATATGCGGGCTGTAATGGTGCAACTAGTATATGTACGCGAGATGTAGTGGTGAAGAAAGCATACACACGTGGGCAGTAGTGGTGCAGGGCACGTACATCTTAAAAAATATGTTTTTTAAGAAGAGTTGTTCAGTGATGGCTTGGCAAAAATAGCAAGTAAGATGGCCTGATGCCAGGTATGCATGTATGGTGGAATTTAGGGTTATAATAGATAGTTCATTTTTCATTCATTCTTCAATTCATTAATATCCTAATTCTCTTTTATGACAGGAGGGTCCTATTGTAGACAATAGGATTCAAAGATGAATTACATCATTCAGACACTTGGTTTCAGAGGTGTTGATCTATCTTTGATAGTCTATGTAGACTTGTCTGTTTATGAATTAAATTTCATGATTGATAAAGGATATTGTGCAGAGTCGAGGGGAAGAAATATGTGGCAATTTGATCCAGCTTTTAAAGTTCAGTTTTTTACTTCCTATCAGAGTCCTTTTGTATGGTTTTCATCGGGGATATCTAAGTTTGACTTTGGTCCAAACTCCCTTAGGGATTTTGGTAAAGAGAACGATTCTTTTGATTTCTTGGAATGAAATAAGAAATTTCTATTCTGTCTCATCCGTGTTAATATATGACTTGGTATTTTTTCTTTTGTCTCGACTTTTACTTTTGCATCTGTTGTATTCAAAAAATTATATAAAAATGTTGAATTTTGTAGCAATATTTTATTTAAAAAAATAAACCTAAGCCCTTGTAACTAATACTTGTGGATTGGGAAACAATTTTTTAGGCTATAAACATAGGGTGATATTCTTGACTCTCTTGCCTTAGCCAAGCAAGATCTGAATATGCTTGAGTAAGATAATTTCATATCTTTTTCTCAGCAGCCACCTTTCGGTTGTAGCCAGAGAACATAGGGGGTTTTAGCATCCTTCTGGTTATAGCCAAAGAATTGGGGAGTTGGATCTTCCCGCAGGTTGTCGCCTGAGAAACTAATAGGTCAGAGCCTCCTTCCAGTTGTAGCTAGAGAATTGGAAGTTGGTTCTTCCTTGAATGTAATTCTATAAGAACCTAATTTAACAAAGCCTAACAAAATTCATAAATTTAAACAATTAAGATTTATTTCAACGTATAAGCAATAAGCAATTTCATTATTCAGCATATAAGCATGAAAAATTTAAATTTATGAATAGCATGAAAATAAATTACATAACCATCACATAACACAGCATAATCACTAAAATACATACCTCTGTCTGATGCTAATTCCCCAATCCTCGGTTGTCCTTGCTGCTGCTCTGCCCAAACTCTGATCGAACTGCTCTGACCAAACCCTGCCCAAAACCGACTAACCTTCCAGCCAATTAGGAGCAACCTATCTAGCTCCCTATCTCTAGGATTCTGTAAGGATTCCTGGCCCCCGAGCCCAAAAATCCCAACAACTTGGTGCACCCCTGTAACAATCCTCCCAAACTCGAAACCAGAAAAATACCAAAACCAGGAAATACAGTCCTTCTCTCAAAATAATGCTTCCTTCCCCAAAATTTCATAATCCCTCTCCTGAATGCCTCTACCCCCTCATATCCCCCTTCCATTCATCGCTTCTCCATTCAATGCCTTATTCCTCCATTCAATGCCTTATCTCTCCATTTAATACCTTATTCACCCATTGAATACCTTATCCCTCCATATGTTAAGTTTTCTATTAAATAATTTAAAATTTATTTAAACTTTGATTTGTTACCCAAACATTAAATGAGTTAATTAATTAATCAACATATATTAAACAATAAATAAATAAATAATTAGTATTATTAATAAATAATCATTACTTAACTAATATACATTAGGACACTTAATTATTTAATTAATTATACTTGATACACCTTAAGCAATCATTTAATTAGGGATACACCCACCCTTCAGGAAACTTCATCCCGAAGTTTAAAGTATTTTATGATACAAGGGAAAAGACACATGGTTCACACATTCATAACAAATAACCGACATTATTAGTAAGTAAGACAAGAAAACTCATGCATACTAGTGTACATGTACAAGAAATGCATGTGTAGCTAGTACATACAAGTCTCGTGCATGTACTACTAATCAATAACTATCACCCTTATAGTAATTTATGTATGCATCCAACCCAATCAAAAAGACTATTCATTTTATAAAAGACAATAAACCAATCAAATGTTTTTGAAATCCTTTAATTACAATTATCTAGCTCAACAATGTTATTTAGACAATTGTAGTTTAGATACGTAATTATGAATATTCATATATACCCATTTTTCTTTTCAGAAGGAAAAACAATAAATTCCACCATAAGGCAAATCTCCAAACACTCTCAACCATTTCTACTCATCCTTCCTCCCTAACTTACTTCCATCTTCATTCCTATCCTTCCTCTGTTGGACTATCTTGGAGCGTCAACTATATTGACCTAACTCCAAATAGAACCCATAAGCAGAAGTGTCACTATCTTGACCAAGCTTCCCCAATAGGCAACTGACAGTCATCATCACATGTCTAGGGGAGCGTGAGATAACAACGTCTTCCCATGACTTCAGGTTTCGGAGGATACATGGTGGGAAATGCCTCCACCCTTCCTAATCATAACTAGGGTCCACACCCTACAATGGAATATACCATGGCACCGTGTTGCTGGGAGTTTTGTCATTGTTTATTCGGTTTTGGGTAGTCTCACCTCCTGAAATCCTGCACTGGTCCACATATCATAGCAATGTATCCAAACCAATATAATTTCACATACAAAGATTCATACCATATTGTTTCTCGTCCAGTGGTCATGTCATCCTCTTTCATCATTATTATCCCTTGGCTATTTCATAGCCCATAACCTGCAGATTAGTCTGTAACACAAACTCATATATTTCTATGCATTATCATCATTTAGTTGCATACAATCATAATTTCAATTTGGTATCCTCATACCAACAACTTTAACATCAAATTTTTCAAGTTAGAAATAGATCTCATAATATCCCATAATTCAATTAACGTTACCCTTTCATAGAATCGTCATTTACATAATAGATTGCATCATATCCAACATCATTCAAATAGCATTTAACCTTCATAGGATTCTCATTCACACAATATATTGCATCATATCCATCATCATCAATAACAATTAAACATTCATAGAATTTACATTCACATAGTAGATCGCATCATATCCATCATCATCAATAACATTTAAACATTCATAAAATTTACATTCTCACAATATATCGCATCATATCCATCATCATCAATAACATTTAAACATTCATAAAGGTTCATACATCTTAAAAGTTTAAGTGTATCATTTAATAGTTTCACTGTGAATAGAAAATAAAGGTGTTTAGGCCTCAGGTAATCCTGGTTGTCTAAGTCAAAAGGTGGTGTTACATACACCCAACCTTTGAGAAACATATTCTCGAGGTGGTAAAAAAAGTGAGGGATAGTCTTGTCGTAGTGTCTCGGCAGCTTCCCAAGTAGCAGATCCTGGACTATACTTGTCCCACTGGACCTTAACGTGGTCTACCAGATAGTTCCTGAGTTGTTGGAATCTACGGTCCAATATGCGTAACGGTTCTACCATGAGGGTTCCCATGTCCGCTACCTGCAATTCCTTCCAATTTAGTTTATGTGATTCATCAGCAACATAATGACATAGAATAGATACATGAAAAACATTATGAGTTTTATGCAAGTGGGGTGGCAGTATGAGATGATAGGCAACGGGTCCAATTTTCTCTTGGATTCTGAATGGTCCTATAAATCGAGGTGACAACTTTGTCCCCTTTCTGAACTGTATGGTACTCTTATTAGACCTGATACAAATGAAAACCTGGTCTCCCACTTCATAACTTCGGTCGGTCCTGTGTGCATACACATAACTTTTTTTCCTATCCTGTGCTTCCTTTAGTCTCCACCTAATCTGAATCACCTGTTCCTCCATCTCTTGAATCAATTCTAGCCCAACTGTTACTCGGTCTTCTAATCTATCCCAACTCAACGACATTCTGCATGGCCTTCCATATAGAGCTTCGTAGGGTGGCATTCCGATGGAGCTATGAAAACTGTTATTGTAGGTGAACTCTACCAAAGGTAGGTACTTCTCCCAATGGGTTTGATTATCCATGACATACATCCTAAGCATGTCTTCCATGACTTGATTTACTCTCTTAGTCTGCCCATCTGTTTCAAGATGATAAGATATGCTTAAGTTCAACTGAGTCCCCAACGCTGACTGCAAACTTGTCCAAAACCTAGAAGTGAATCTGGAGTCCCTATCTGAAATGATCTTCTTAAGTATCCCGTGCAAATGGATGACCTCACTTACAAACACACGTGCCACATCAGTGACATCGTAAGTGTCTCTAACTGGAATAAAATGAGCACTCTTGCTTAACTTATCAACTATCACAAGAATGGCATTGTGTTTATGAGATGTGAGCGGAAACCTCACAACAAAATCCATAGAAATGACTTCCCACTTGGACATAGGAACATCATGTGGTTGTAGGAGACCTGTCGAGTGATGGTGGTCGGATTTCACTTGCTTACACTCTAGGCACTTGGCGATGAAATGGACTACATCGTACTTCATGCCTACCTAGAAGAAGAGATTCCTCATGTCTGTGTACATCTTCTTCACACCCAGATGCACGCAATAAAGTTCTCGATGGGCTTCCTTCAGTATGATGCTTCGAATATCCCCACCTTCGGGGACGTATATCCTTCCTCGATATCTCAATATTCCATTTGCTTCCAAACTATATCCTTCATACTTTGGATTTGATTGCCTCCCACTCTGGAGGTTTGAAGTAACCTTTAAATACCAACTGTCTCCTTGGAGTTGCGTCAACACGCGTTCCCTCAGATTGACCTTTAAGGGTACCAAGGAGAAGACACGTGGTCTCCTACTCATGGCATCTGCGACCACATTTTCCTTTCCCTTGATGTATGAAATACCAAAGTCATACTCACTCATAAACTCACTCCATCATCTTTGCCTGGAATTCAGATCCCTTTGAGTGAAGAGGTGTTTTAAACTTTGATGGTCCGTTTTGAGCTCAAAGTTTCTCCCCACAAGATAGTGCCTCCAAAGTTTCAGATCTAGCATTGCAGCTACCAACTCTAAATCATGAGTCGCATATAGCTCTTCATGTTTCTTCAACTTCCTTGACACATAAGCAATCACTCCTCTATCCTGCATTAGCATGGCCCCCGACCCTTACTTCGAGGCATTCATGTAGACTGTGAAGTCTTTTTCCATATCCGACACTCGTAGAATTGGCGCACTAGTTAGTAACCTCTTAAGCTCAATGAATGCACTATCACATTCTTCTATCCATTCATACCTGACCCCCTTGCACTGCAAGGTGGTGATGGGTTTCACTATTTTAGATAATCCTTCCACAAGTCTTCGATAATAACCTGCTAGCCCCATGAAGCTTCTCACCTCATGGGAATTTTTCGGCACTGGCCACTCCATAATGGCCTTTACCTTTTCTAGGTCCACAAAGATTCCTTCACTAGAAATGATATGACCTAAATAGTGGATCTATTTCTGGAAGAAGAAACACTTCAACAACTTCACATACAATTTGTTCTCTCTAAGGTAGGACAACACCACTCGTAAGTGTTCCTCATTCTCTCTTTCGTTTTTGGAATAAATGAGGATGTCATCTAGAAAGACTTGTACAAAATGGTCTAAGTACTTCTGGAATACTCCATTCATGAGGCTCATGAACACTTCTGGCACATTGGTCAATCCAAAAGGTACAACAACAAACTCGTAATGTCCAAACCGAGTTCAAAAGGCAGTTTTTGGGATATCGCCTTCCTTAATCCTTAACTGGTGATACCTTGATCGCAAATCAATCTTTGAGAATACCGCTGCTCCTTTCATCTGATCAAAGAGATCATCTATTCATGGCATTGGGTACCTATTTTTAACTGTAGTATGGTTCAAGTCCCTGTAATCTATACACAGTCGTAAGGAACCATCCTTCTTCACAAAAATTACTGGTGCGCCCAAGGTGAGACACTAGGCCTTATTATCCCTAAGTCCAGTAACTCTTTCAACTGCATTTGAAACTCATAAAGTTCTAGCACTATCATCTGATACGGAGTCTTGGAAATTGGTTCTGCACCAGGTTTTATTTCAATAGTAAAATCAAGTTCCCTCTCAGGAGGTAACCCTGGTAACTCGTTCAGAAAAACATCTTTAAATTCTGATAATACCGGGTACTGATCCAAGGAGGGTCCCTTCCTTTCATTCACTGCTTCCACTACATATAGTTGACACCCTTGCCTCAAGCATTGCTTAACCGTCATAGTTGAGATAAAGCGTCCTGACACGTTTCTCCGTACACCCTGGATCTCTACTGGCCTTCCTTCGTCGTCAACACAGAGCACCTTTTTTGCGAAACAATCTACCAAAGCTCGATGAGCTTCTAACCAATCCATTCCAATGATTAGGTCATACGCACCAAGGGTAGTAACGTAAACCTTCAACCTGGTAGCACACACTCCCAGGTCTACTATACAATTATCAACACTAGGTCCTACCACTTTTTTTTCCCCCGAGGCCATCTCGAATTGTTTAAATTCATCGTGCTCGTAGGCTACCAACCCACTCTTTTCTAATGTAGATGGTGAAATGAAACTATCTGTAGCACCAGAATCAAATAAAATCTTAACGTTGATATGATTTAGTGTACCTGATGACTCCACCACCATGGATTGATGTTCTACCTGACGATTATTAACCGCTGCGTAAATATGGTAGCTGCCACTTGCTCTTCCCATCTAGTCCTTTCCTTCTCTATGCACAAATCCTGATTGTAACTCTGTGTAGTCACGCTGGTAATGGGGTCCTCCACATTCCCAATAGGTAACACGAGATTGAACCTGTGCACTATTCTGTGACTATCTCTGAAATGAGTTCCTTCCACTGGAACCCCTGCCCCTACTAATTGTCCCCTGAGATGGTCGTGGACCTACCTGTGTCATTGGTGATGAACAAGATGTTGCACTTGCTTCCATTGAAATACTTGTGGCAACTTTCCTTGGTGTGACTCTATTACCATATGGAGGTGGCCTTGAGCCCCCTCCCCTGGGAAATGTCCTAGGGGCCTTCCCCACAAATCTAGGATGATGCGGAAAGGTCGGTCTCGTACCTCCATTTAAGTTCATGCTTTCCTCCGCATAACGCGCATTTTCCACAGCTTTTCAAGACAGTTTCCACATCCGCACCATAGCCCTTACACATGGTTCTTACACATGGTATCAGAGCCCTTATCTTAGGGTTTAACCCATAGACAAAGCATTATGCCTATCGTTGGTCATTATCCATGTATGAAACATATTTGACCTATTCCATAAACCTGATCTCATATTCTTCTATGGTCTTGTTTCCCTGTACTAGAGAATGAAATGCTCCCACCTGTTGTTCCTCGTAGTAAGCTGGTAGATATTTTCTTCAGAACCTTTCTTCAAAAAGTTCCCAAGAGACGGTGTCTGGGGTAAGGTGTAGTTGCCTCTCCAGGTTGCCCCACCAGCTTAGGGCACTGTCTCTCAACTAAAAAATTGATATCTTCACCTTTGAAGTGGATGCATAATCTCTTAAGGCAAAACACCTTGTCATGCCTTCCAACCATGCCTTGGCACATTCACTGGCACGACCCCCGACAAACTCCAGAAGTTTGATCTTCTATAGTTATCTAGTGATGTCTTCGGGTGGAGGTCCTCCCCCTGAATCCCTCAACGCTTCTGGATTACCCATTCCAGATGGTGGGGGCTCCACTTCGATCCCTGCTGGTTGATGCCCCTTTAAAGTCTCATTTATGGCCTCCAAAGAGCACAGTATGAGAGCTAGTTCAGGCAATGGTGGTGGCAGTGATGGCGGTGTCTGCGTCGATGCCCCTCTGCTTGATTTCCTTGAGTCCTAACCATCCTGTATAATTGAATCTACATCGACCAAAAGTTTTTCAGGGTGAGTCTAGGACAATTCACATTTGTGCAACTTAAACTAGAAAACAAGGTTAGGCGTAAGTTTTTTTTTACTTGTCTGTAAACAGACGTTACTCTCTTTAGGGGAAGTGGCTAGGTCAGGGTTTAAAACCTCTAAGCTTGATGTTTTCGCCTAAGGAAACTATTGACTCCCTCGCCTGGTAGCTACGCTAGCACTGTACCCCACTCGCTAATTCCTCTAACTTACCCTCCTAGTGCGCATGAAGCCCCCTCCCCCCCGGTCATGGTTTAAGTCCTTAAACTTTTCGTTTAAACTATTTAATGTGATTTTGAACATAGTTAATCATTAAATATGTACTTAATTACTTACTTATTTACTCACTGTAATTAATTAATCAGTGTAATTAATTAATACCTAAAATCATTAGTTGAAATAATTAAAATAATTAAACTTTACACTAAATAAAAACAATTAATTATTTTTAAAAATAATTAATTAACTTTAATTTAGATTAACTTTACAATAAATTAAAAATAATTAATTATACTTTACACTAAATAATTTTAAACGAACAAAAATAAATAAAATAATATATATATATATATATATATATATATATATATATATTTAAATAATATAAAAAAATCAAAATAATTAAAAAAAAGGTGCGGGCACGCATGGATTCCACGTGCCCGACCTGCTTCCTCCAACACCCTCCTTATCTAAACCCTAACACTTATCGTCGTAACCCTAATTTCTCTTTTCCTCCATCGTTTCTTCTTGCGAGGTCCCTGGCTACATGGTCGACCGCCATGGCCTTCTCTCATGGCTTCTCTTCCTCGTGGTCTGGGTGTTTGGTTTCTAGCTGGAAGAGATGCTATGCTGGTGCATGGAACTTGCAAGAAACCTGGAGATTGGGCTTGCTCGTGGATGTGTACTACAAGGAGACAGAATCCATATCTGTTGGGCTTTGCCTATGCACGCTCGAATCTTGTTGTTGATGCGTATTGCACCAACACATGACTGGTGATTTCTTTATGGCTTCTCCTTCGTGGTTCTGTGTGCACTCAATGGGTGTGGAGCCGTGGGCTCTCCTGGGTGTGGAGCCGTGAGAAACATATGCTGACCTATTGGTATGCACGTGGTGTGGAGTCGATGGCACTTGTAGGAGGTCGAGGGTTTGTTTCCCCTCTCTTCCACTATATTTTGCACTCTATATTATTAGGTCAGGAATTTAGGATTAATTGCAGGTGCATGATTAGTTTCAGCTATACATGAACATGCTTTTATTTTGGGATGGCAAAGTTCTAGTGGAACTTGTGCATTTATTAAATATTTGTAAATCGTTTATCTAAATCCTAGATATGTGATATTTTCACAGCTTTGTATAATTGGAAGCTTTTCTTTTTTTTTCTAACATTCATGTATTGCTTTTGGTTCCATGTTAAGATATGCTAGAACACCAGAAACCTAGATAATACTTTATCAGGAAAGAAAAGGTACAGTTTAACAAGCACGGGGAACAAATTCTTTGGTGATCATATTTCATGTTCTACATTGGTGTTCAAGGGTTGGTTGGTTCATCCAACTGTGATTATATAAATTTGTGTTTAATTTTTCATAGGTTTTGCCCAGACTCTAGTTGGTCAAGTTCTAAGTCTCAAAATCTGTTTGAAAATAACCTTTTAAAGACACAACGGAAAAATATTTGTGCAGATTATGTTGCAATTGAAAAATTTGTACTAGTTGTCAGTGGGGTCAGGTCAGCAAAAAGGAAAAATAAAAAGTGTTAGTCAAGGGAGGTGACTTGAAATAGGACATTTACAGTCGACATGAAATTGGTCATCATTTGTATGTCATTCTAAACCAAAGGATAAGTAAGGCAATTTTTATTATATGCAATCTTACTGAATGGATGTTGGGCTTTGTCTTATAATAGCTTAATCGATTTCATGGGAATAATTTGAAAATGCCTAATAATTTTTGCAGGAAATTTTATCCCTCTTCCGTCACTGGCTTGTGTCTTTCTTGCAATTGGACAAGGCTCTCTTATAGTATTGTTTTAACCTAACCAGGATAAAAATGTTGTGTTGTGGTGCATAGAATGGTTCCCCTTGTGGATTTGATCTCGAGCGTTGTCTTTAGTATTGAGTTGTGTATTGTTGTTATGTGCTTGTGAAATTTGGCTTGGATAAAGGCCTGTGGCTCCTCCATTGGCCTGCGGGCTCCTCCCTTCGTGGCTCAATGCTCGGCTCTGAGCACTAGCGATGAGTTAAGTGAGGCAACACCTCATAGGTTTGGCATTAGCGATGTGCTTTGTATATTATTTTGGCATTTTTTTTTTCTATTATTTTTTTTTCTATGTGTTTGTCAATATGGCATGTTGACCAAGCAAGAGATGATATTTGTATCCGAGAAGAACTTTCGTGGGAAATATTTTTGTCTACCTGGATGATTGGATCACGGATTAACTCTCACTTAATGGAATTACATCCAGATCCTGGAAGAATTGTGAAGGTGCACCATTTCGTAATCTGGATGCCCAAATCTCAAATGTTCTTAGACTTAGAATTATATCCAGATCTTGGGATAAGTAAGAAGGTGTAGGTGCGCATGCATCCGGATATCTGAGCCGTATAATTTTTTTTCTTAAACCAATATGTATATGATTATTTGTTTTTTTTTTTTATCTGTGTTAAAAAAAATTGTATGCTTGGCTTGGTTTGGCACTTAGGTGTTAGGCTCAGTCTAGTTTGGTCGTTGGTTGCCTTCTTTAGGTTAGGGTTTGCAGGTTTGTTTTTTTATTATTATTATTTTTTTTTTCTTTGTTTGCTCTTTTCTTTGCTTGGAAGGTTTGGGTTCCATTCCCATCGACCACCATATCCTACCATATCCTACGGCTCTCTTTTTTTTTATTATAAATATATTTTTAACATACTGTATAATACAATTTTATTTTAGAAAAGTAAGTAAATAAAAAAATTAAGCAGATATGTATACAAAAAAAAACATCATTTTTTTTTTTTAAAAGCTCATCTATCTTTTATGAGGTTTCTTACAGGTTTTTTTTTTTTTTTTTACAGGTTGGCAGGTGAACAGGTGTTGGTTCTAAAGAAAGAAAATTCAGTTGTAGGTAGGCCCTTAAGGCTCCAGTGCTTCAAACTGAAGCTCTGATACCATGTGTAAGAACCTAATTTAACAAAGCCTAATAAAATTCATAAATTTAAACAATTAAGATTCATTTCGACGTATAAGCAATAAGCAATTTCATTATTCAACATATAAGCAGTAGAAATTTAAATTTATGAACAGAATGAAAATAAATTACATAACCATCACATAACACAACATAATCACTAAAATACATACCTTTGTCTGATGCTAATTCCCCAATCCTTGGTTGTCCTTGTTGTTGCTCTGCCCAAACTCTGATCAAGTTGCTCTGACTAAACCCTGCCCAAAACCGACTAACCTCCCAACCAGCTAGGAGCATCCTATCTGGCTCCCTAGCTCCAGGATTCCTGGCCCCCGAGCCCAAAACTCCCAGCAACCTGGTGCACCCCTGTAACAGTCCTCCCAAACTCCAAACCAGAAAAATACCAAAACCAGGAAATACAGATTTTCTCTCAAAATAATGCTTCCTTCCCTAAAATTTCATAATCCCTCTCCTGAATGCCTCTGCCCCCTCATATTCCCCTTCCATTCACCGCCTCTCCATTCAATGCCTTATCCCTCCATTCAATGCCTTATCCCTCCATTCAATACCTTATCCCTCCATACGTTAGGTTTTCTATTAAATAATTTAAAATTTATTTAAACTTTGATTCGTTACCTAAACATTAAATGAGTTAATTAATTAATCAACATATATTAAAAATTAATTAATTAATTAATTAATATTATTAATAAATAATCATTATTTAACTAATATACATTAGGACAGTTAATTATTTAATTAATTATACTTGATACACCTTGAGCAATCATATAACTAGGGTTGTTACAAATTCTTGACATATAAGAAAATAATTATGTGGTATACTGTGCATTGTGTGGATGTGTTTGTTATTATTTATTATGCACTGATGAATGTTAATTCTTATGATACAATGAAATATATATGATGAACAAATGAACATGGTTGAATAAGTAAAATAATATACATTGTGGTTTAAAGGATTAATAATGGGTATAATTGCTCATTGTTGATTCACCCCCGCCCCCCCTCCCTCTCAGTAATCCAACAATTAGAAAGTGGAAAAACCTAATCCACTTAGGGTTAGAGTTTTGGTCATTGATGTAACAGGTTTTAACCCATTTTTTGTAGCATAAATATATATATTGTGAGATATGAGGAGATCACTTTCAAGTATAAGTTATGGGTCACAATTACTAGTCATTAGATTTTGGTTGAGAGCTGTGGAGCTAATATTGAGTCATTTTTAGAGATAGAGTTATGGATTGTAATCAAGGGTAAGGTCGCAAGCTGTGGATCTTGGTGTGATCTTGTCAGCCTCACATATACATGTCCATTTCATATGCACTTCTGATGTAATGTGTGTGGTGCAATGACTTGATGAAGATGAATACAAGAGAAGATAATGCTAGATCTTTATGGACATAGCCCAGGGGGGGTGAACCATAATAAAGCATTGTGTCACTGTGTGGAATGTTTCTTTCATGTCTTGCAATGGTTTATGATGAATGAATGAATGAATCTAGTAGTACTAAAATGCAACGAGCACTAGATTAGACATGATATTTACCACAAAATGACCTTTAATGAATGAATATGGTTATATAATGGTAGATATGATATATCCGAGGTAGAAATAATGTCTAGCATCCCCATGAGCACCATCCTTTCCATGATTGCAGACATATGGGTCCTATAGTCACCCATAAGCCATCTCAGGTGAGACTTCATTGTGCACTCTGTGTGTAGTGTTGCCTTCTAGTCTCTAGAAGGGCCAATAGTTTGCAGGGTTTTTTTGGAAACCTAAAGTAGAACTCAGGTCAGCCCAAACACTCCAACACTAGCATACTAGAGAATAGAGTTGATTTCTAGGTGGTGTTCCATTTGTTGTGGTTTTCCCCTAGCCATAGAGATATTTTCCTTGTAACATAATTGGCAAATCCACTGGGGAAGATCTCCCTTTTGGGGTATTGGGTGTTTTTTATCCTTTATTGCTCTCTGTTTTCCTAAGTTTCTGTGTTGCATGTTGCTTGACAATATTTATTTTTCTTTGTATTTGAGTTTCTTGTCCTAACCCTTACCCAGGTAGTGTCTTCTTTGGCATACATAGGTTTTCCCTTGACAATCGCGTACATATGTGTGTTTTCTATCTTTAGGGCACGCACATACACCTTTGTTCCTTAAACAATCATGTACACTATCTTCTGATTTTTTTTGGCGGAGTTTAGTGTTTGTTGGGTGAGTTTTGCTTGTTGTTGAGACTTCTTGGGTCCCTGTCCTGACTGTTGAGTGCCTATAGAGTGATAGGAAGCTGCGTTCTTGGTGAATATTTTTGGTGAACTCATTTCTTATCATTTTTCTCATTTATTGTCCTTGCATTCTGGTATGGGTAGTCACTTCTTGGTGTCCTTATTGGATTTCCTCTTTGTTCTTGCAGTAGGGTCTGCTTGGGAGGTTGTTATCCAGTCCTTGAATTTTAATTTCATTATATTGAAATACTAATAAAAAAAATCTTTTTTGCATTTTACTTAGAGCATTTTCACTTTTGGATAATTTACATTAGTTTTGGCATGTTAAGAAATATTGCACTTCATTGAAATTGTAGAGATTTCATCCTAAGAACAACATTTAGAAGCATACCATCTCTTTGAAAATCAAGACTAGTACTTAGCAGTGTTTTTATATTTGTTTCTTTCTTATATATGTTGAGTCATAATACCATCAGTTTCATGATCACACCTCTTGAGTAATAAGAAGCCATTAAAATTGATGTTGAATAATTAAAATTTATTAGAAACTATTTTATTTTTTAGGGTACACAAACAAGTGTAGGACCTAAGGCCTTGGAATAGGATTTTGTGAGTAAAATTCTTCAAGGCTATAAAACTCAACTTATGTGTCTGACTAGGGAGTGGTGAAACCCATTGTGTAATTGGTGTCCTCAGAAGGCTCCACTCACACATGAAGTTAATCACAAGGTCACACAAATTTGGTTGTAGAGATAACCCTCTAATACCTTCCTAGCATCAGAGATATTTCTGGGGTTTTATTTGTATCTATGGGTTTCATTAGTTCCTTTACCTCCTTGAGAGGCAGTTCTTTCGATATTTCTAGCTTTGATACCCTGTCCATATGGTGGATTGGACCTGTGAATACTTAACCGAGCATTGGTTATATCGTGGTGACTTTAGTTGCTTGACCTAGGTACCCACACAAGTTTCTTGCAGGGGATATTCTATAGGTACTCTGAGTCAGATAGGAATCAAACAACACATATACTTTATTGAGGATTTTCTCTCTAGAGGAATCTAACCAATTGAGTTGTGAATCCTATGAGGGTCCTTATAAATTATTCTATTACCTCCACTCTATTTTTTGGGAGTCTCATCCCCTCCTGGGAGAGGCATACCTTCTTTAGCTCGGGAGGTCCCTTCAACCATCATATCCTATTTGTGTGCATTGGACTTTAGCTTTATTTTGGAGTGTGCTATTTGTTTATTAGTTGGCCTTATGATTTTTTATTGTGTCATGAGTTTTGAGTCATCGTGGAGAAATACTAGCCTCCCTGTCGATCTGCCATCTTTTGAGTCAAGTACCATAGTTTGGTTTGTTACCAAAGATGCCTCCTAAAAGGCATAGAGTTAATAAATATGGTACATGTATCTCCACTGCCCAGACTCATGATCATCCTACTATGAGTACTGAGTCAAATATGAACTTTTTATGAAGCTCTTTGGCTCAATCCTTTTCTATGATTAGTGGAGTCCCCTCGACTCCCTCATCATTGGTTTTTTGGATCTCGGAGACTCCCTCGCTTAATGCTACCCAACCCATGGTATCTGCTTAGTCCATGGGGACATATCCATTCATACTTCTGAGTGGTACGCTGAATCATAGTACTCAATCAATTCCTTGGGCCTCTAATCCTTTCTGTTTTGTTATGACAGACATGACTTCTCTCTTGTCATCCTTTATTTCAATGTCTCGTGTGAATCCTAGTTTTGGGTCTGGGGGCACGACACCTTCTTATAATCCTTTCTCATTTTGTGGGGGTCATATCCCTCAACCAACACCCACTATAGGAGGTTGGAATCCTCCTTCCTATTGACCCAATCCTAGCTACACTTTTCCAGTATGGAGTGCTCAAATGGGTAGTCCTTCTACTTCCTATATCCCATCCATCTATCCTTCTTCCACAATGACAGTTCCTACGAACACTTTTCTCATGGAAAACCTCCCTCTAATATTTGGTGTTTCATATGGGGGAAGTCAGTTTTATAGTATGGGAAACCCCTCGCATGGATTTCCTTCATCTGGGGGCAACATATATCCTCACATGAGTAACCCATATCATGTCGCTTTCTCCTCGCAAGCATCTTCCCTGGTGATGATGCCCTTACAACCCTTTATGATTTAGTTGGGAGGAGGATACTATCCTACCGGGAAGGGCTATGGTGTATACCATAAACCTTCATGTCCCATGGTCTCTCAAAAATAGTCTTTCCCGGGAGCATGGTCTCACATGTCACAACCAACCATTGCAAGTCATGCTGGAAGAATAAGTCTAGTCACTGTGATTCATACTGACATTAAGTCACCAACCTCTACAAGTCATGTTGGAGACCTAAAACTAACCTCTGCTAGTGATGTTGGAGACCTATCACCAACCTATGCAAGTCATTATGTGGGCAAGAAATCAACCACTGAAAGTCATGCTAGCGGCACAACTCTAGTCACTTCTAGTCACATTGGACAAACATCACCAACCTCTGCAAGTCATGTTGGAGATAAGATATTAGCCTCTACAAGTCATGCTGGGAGCATTTCACTGGCCACTGAAAGTCATGTCGGGGGCATTGATATGATTGAGAAGACTAGATGTATAGGATGTAAGCCAAATTTCCTTTGTATACTTTGCAAAGGAGATCACCTAACTCGTTTGTGCCCTACTATTGAGGTGATATGAGAAGAGGGGTCCTTGTCTAATGGCCCTTATAGTTTTGATTCGTCTTTGGTTTCCCACCAATCTAATCCTTCTTTGGTTGATGCAACGGTTGTGTCGATGAAATATTTGACCAACACCACTCTTGTTTTGTGGGGTGATGTGTCTCTTGACCATGTTGTCTTGCATCCTATTCAACCAATGGTTGAAAAATTAGTCATACCGATGCAATTTTCGGTCGATCCCACTCTTCTCTTGGAGAGTGACAAGTCTAAGGAAGTGACATTGTCAATGAAATATTCATCCAATCCCACTCTTATTTTGAGGGGTGATGCGTCTTTTGACCATGTCCTTATCATTTCCAATTTTGTACCTTCTGAACAAGGGGGCATTCTTCTCTCTCCAAGTAGACTCCCTCCAAGTCCTAGGATGGTTTTCTTTGATTGGAATGATCTTGTAGAGATTTTCCTTCCTTCTTCTGCACCCTTCCAAATAATGGGCATTCATCAATGTATTGTAGATGAAGGATCCTTTGCAAGTATTCTATCTTCCTAGGCTTGGAAAGCTTTGGGTTCTCCCAAACTTGTGTCAGCTACCAGTGAGTTGCTGGCTTTCGATAGACCTACATGGGAGCTCTGGCCTCCCTCTATGGGCCCAAGTAATCTGGCATTTCCTCTTGAGTATTATCTTATTGTTTGTGAGACCTTGAGCCCTGGTATTTGTGAGTTGTTGAGCCCCAGTTTCATGGATGTTGAGTTTCCTTCAGATGAGACTATCCTTGAAACTATGATTTTGTATTTTCTACCTCCTTTTAAATTGGAAACTTTACAAGTTGATTACCAAATAATCCCTTGTCTTAGGCCTAGCAATGGGCTTCACCTGGGAAACTAATTTGCATAAGCCATAAGGTTGTACGGTCCTCTGTACATATTGTACTTTTAGGTTTTCTTGTTTTCAAGTTATGTATTCCTTAACACATGTTTTATCAGAGGTTTCTATATTGGACTTATTAACTTCTAGGTTAGTGTTTTTGGTCTTATATATAGGACTTTGGAGACATTTTCCTTTGTACATTTCTTTAGGTTGATCCATTCTAACAGGTCATGATCTCGAATCTATCATATAGGTTAGGTTTTCCCCTCCATGAATTTTTACATTATCCATTTCTTGTATCATTTTACCTTAGGATCGACCCCACTAAGTTGCGACACAAAACCTTCTTTGTTGTTTAGAAGTGTTATAATTCATGTGGTAGAACCTGCCTTCCATGGGAAACCTAGATTATCTCCCCTTTGCATTTTGGAGCCCATGTTGTAAGTTCTTTATTAGGATCGGGAGTCCCTCATATCCCCGCTATGAATTTGTGTTCAAACCTGATTAGTCTGACTCAATCTCTTTTTGACCACTACCTATGGGACTCCCACCGAGTCTTGGTTAGGCTCTTTTCCAACTCCCGAAAAATGAAAAGATTGTTGAGTCAACTTGTCTCTTTCACACTCATCAAATGGATTTGAAAGGACCTCTATTTTGGTATAAGTTCAACCCTTTTCTGGACCAACTAGAATACTTACGAAAAAGGAATACTCTAGTCACCATTGGCTAGAATAGTTCTCCTGGATATTATTTTCTAGTTTTTCAGACCTAGGGGACTAAATCTATGAAAAAGGACACTCTTTGAGTTAAGTTGTAATTGCATCCCATTATCCTACTTGCATTATTGAGCCTAATGTTGGATCCCACTTTCTCGTTATAAGCCTCTTTCCCCAACAATTCTCAACATTAGCCAAGCAGTGCCTCCCATATATCCTTTGCAACTTGACAACCCTTTACCCATAGAGGAAACATCCCATCATGTCCCACATGCATTCCCTTGCATTGAGAATAGGTATGTTCCACTTCTTATAACTATTTGCTTACTCGCGACACTTGTTTCCTCTCCTATATCATAACATTTCTCTTACTATGAAAAAAAAAAAAATACGGGCAAGAAAATAGTATTATCTCTTATCGACATCAGTCGTTTCGTCTTTGAGAATAGAACAAAATATTGAGTCCATTTCATCCAAGGTTTGGGTTTAGCACAACCTTAGGAAGATTAACTCGTTACTTAGAGTCTACTCCTCCAATTGGTTATTATTTCAGTCCTTATAGAGAGTTTGTTGATTCTCCTACATCACAAAACTTTATCAATGATCAGTTTTAAGTATATGCTACATGAATTATCCATCTGTCTCATGCTCTTGTTCGAAGGAAGTATAATCATGTGTCATCCATTCCTTAAAACTCTTGACTTTGCATGTCGGTCATCCCCTTACAAGTGAATCTCTGAATCACATGAGGTTGTTGTCCTATCTTGCACCTTGGGCCTACTTTCATCATTGGTAGGTGACCTTGAACCCAATAGATGATATATCCCCATTGGTCGTTGACTAGGGGGTTTCCCTTGTGTTGGATGACAATAAATCTATTGACACATTGGGATTTATGTAGTGTATTGGATTTCATTAGACCCTATTGGTGGTTTCCTCACCTTTGTTGGCACTTTTCATTATTGGATGCTAGTCAAAGGGTCTCTTTCATGTACTACTTGCATTTAGTTCATGTGAGAGATGCACATGGTCATTGGTTTGTGAACATCATATTCATCTGAGTTCTTCCTAATCATTAAGCTACTACTTTTTACCTCGCGCTAGATGATGAGAGATGCCTTAATTCTCTCCTTTCAGCAGGTCTCCTTCCATCGACTTCAACTCATCTAATCTGGAATCAAGATCTAGAGTCTTATGAGTACCTAGAGGATTGCAATCATTAGTGGTAGGTTCTCCCACCATTGACACCTGGGAATAAATCATTGTCTTCTGATCGATGGATTCTTCAAGTGTTCAACCTCAACACCTTTATTTTCACTTGTTGAATGTACTCGATGCCTTGATACCTACTTTCATTATTGGTAGGTTGTCTCGCATTTGTTAACGTTATACCTTAATGATTGGAAATCAAACGAAGTATCATTGTGTTTGACCTCAACTCCTTTATTCACATAATGTAGACTTTCACCTTTGGAGGATAGTGTAGAAGACCTCCAAGTTACAGTAGCAACATCTCATATCTATTTTTTTCTTTCATTGCACCAATACCTATATGACTTCAATGACCATGGAATATTAGATTGTACCCGATTGTATACAAATGTCTTCATTTGATTTTGATACTGGACTCCACCATGTCTTGTTCGTGACTATGACATTCTATGGCACATGGCCACTTGGTATTGCCTATTCATGACCATGAACAACTATTTGTTATATATCCACATGGATCTACAGTGTAATCAAGTTTGGCAGCCATGTGTACAAAGTCAATATGAATTGTAATATTCTCATGGGTGACTAGTTCTTCTAGTTGGGTCCTCATTACTCCACTTCTAGGAATTATAATGTATTTCAACCATCGTGATATCTCCTCTGACCTCACATATTAGGGGGAATCTCTTATAGAAAATTTTCCACACTCCATGCATCATGCTTTGATGGCCTTCCCTTTCCCTCTGCAGACTCAGATTCCCCTTTTTTGTTCATTCCAGAGTTAAAAATTCAAAGTTTTGTACATATACGCGGGTCGCAGTTAGACAACTCACGTATACGCAAGTTGATCCATTACATCCCATGCACATTGGGTTTTGTGCTCACAAATTAAAAAATTTGTTGGGTTTCCATGCCAAGTCACGAGATCCATGATCCTTGACCTTCCATATATTGGAAACGCTCTGACTCGACCCTTCAATCCCATTTGAAGGATATAAATTGAGCCATATACAAGCCTTGAAGAGAGATTCATCATTGAGAGAAAAGACACTCTGGAGAAATTTCACCTCATATTGAGTCTACATCTGTTTTTCCTTGAAAGTTGGAACTTCTTTTGTTCAGCCCCCATTCTCTTCCTATCTTGAGATGGAGAAACTCAATGACTCATACTACTTGTGAGATCTCCTTTGTGGAGGATTGAAGTGGTGAAGGCCCAACTAGAGGGAATTAGTTTCTCGTTTCTGATATGTGTCATTACAAAAGTTTGTCACCTATGTACTTCTGCTAATTACATTAATAGAAATATTATTTTCTCATCCAATTATATGTCGCAAATATTTGTATTACTTTCCATGGGCATATTTTTTATGCATGTTAATGGATTATGGTAGTTTATATGCTAACATTCTATATAATTTCTATATTCTTATGTATCTTGGATGTTGAGGACAAGTGGTAGGCATCAAGATTTGGGTCATGATCTCAACCATGGTCTTCTTCAGATGTCTAGACAAGGTAGGATTCTATCCTTCTCTTGTTAGAATTTCCATTTATTTAGCATACTTGAGAATAGAGTTACTTTCTAGGTGTCGTTCTGTCTGTTATGGTTTACCCCTAGCCATAGAGAGATTTTCCTTGTAACAGATGGTTGTGAATATATTATTAAAAACTTTGACCTTCTCTTTGGGACCCATGGCAGTAGTGAAAAGATGACCCATTAAGGCCCCAATAGTTGTCTCTTCAGTAAATTTATCCAAAAAGTATTTCTGAAATTTCATCCAACTATTAATGGATCTGACCGGGAAATTGAAATACCATGTTGAAGATGAGTTCTCGAAGCTGTAAGGGAAAAATATGCACACTATGTCTTCATGTTGGACATTCATCAATTTTATTGCCATTATGAACTTCTTGATGTGGTCTTCAAGCAACCCGAAGATTTCAGGATCAAATTTGGGGAGAAGTTTCTCTAGGTGCCTAGGAAAATGGTGTAACCACCCCGGTATGGCTAGGGCATCCCTAGAAAATCTTGGATGGTTGTTTGCAGGTTGATCATTACCTTCTGGGATTTGTTCAATGTTGTTTTCCTTGACGTATGATCCATTATCTGATTTTTCTGAGCTAAAATCGATTCCTTCAGATTCAAAACTCTCAGAATTAGAGTGCATACTTGTTGATGGGGTGACAAGAGGAGTTTCAGGAATAAAACTGAGATGTTGGTCGATTTAAGTTAAGGAAAAATCTACTAGATCCTCAACAGTATTTTTTTTCTTATGGGGAATAAATGGAGCTAATGGAAATTGTAACATCCCCGCTATAATCCCAGTTTAATTAATGTTTATGTGGATATAATATGTGCCTACGGCCAAGCGATGAAATATGTGAATATCATCTCTATGTTTTAATAATAAATGTGATGTTGGCTACTAAGGGGACATGGAAAAGATATGGGGGCTTAATTAATCCACAAGAGGGGGAGGTGTCTAGGATAATGGCCAAGAGGGGTCCAATGGGGAAATACCCATATATATTATTTCAACCCATTTTCCTAAAATTGTCATTTGTATATGGACCTTCCAATTTCTGATTGATTGTTCCCAAAGCCAATCATTGAATACACGTAAGAGGGTGGTTGTAAGTGGTCACATCCAAGAGTTATTGGGCACATGGGGGTTGATTACAATCATCTTGGGGAATAGTGTGAGTCAAGAAAGGCAAGCCAAAGGGAGGAAATTCATATGGGTTGGGACAAGAGTTCTTAGACATAAAGTTTGTGGGCATGAGAGAAAGTAGAGAGAAAGAAAGAGAGCTTGAAGTTGGTGCATCCATGGAGGGAGAATTATCAAGCAAGATGGAATGTATTTGGAGTGTTTTGGAGCTGAAGACTGAAGAGACAGGTTGTTAAGCATGAAGAGTGAACTTCAGAGTGAGTTGCACTGTAACAACAAGTGTTTGTTGTTGGTTTGCTGGTATTTCTCCCAGAAACAAGTTCCCTTGAGTTCCCAACTGAGATATTCCTAGCTACTTGTGCCAGAGAGACCCTGATAAATGAATGACACATTCCTTGGGTTAATCCTAATAAACAAATGGAGCATCCCTTGGGTTATCCTTGATAAACGAATGGTGCATTCCTTGGGTTGGGTAGGTCAGGAGGAAGAGAGATGGTATAAAAATTGGGATATTTGTAGAATAATATCAATTGGGTTATGAGTTTTATGAGTTGTGAGTGGATTGTGAGAGACCACCCTCTTTTGTGAATTACTAGCCTCATCTCAGGGGTGACTGGCTGTTGAGAATTGGAACAATCAATCTATGGTTGGGTGGAAAGTCCATCCCAAGATTCTAGTTGCACAATAGATTTGAAAGATAAGTGTTATATCTTATTTCCATGCTATTTACATGTGTTATTGTTGTGCATGAACTATGTGTATTTAAGAATGATTTATATGTTTTTGTGTGAATGATTAAGTTGCCTTCATGTTAATTTAGTGTGCTTTAGATGCATCTATTTTATGATTATAAACTGTAGCTAAACCTATTTTAAATTCATAGTTGTAAGCTATAGAAAATCGACTAACACTAAAAGAATTACTTTAGTTAGCAGAAATTTTGTTCTTATGTGTATTTCGTACTATAATGTCCCTCGATTGGGCTGGGGGGAATGTTAAAAAGTGGTATCAAAACTCCAGTTTCGACACTTAGTCTACATGGGAGGATTAACAGTGTGCAGAAATAAAACATGGACTATGCAGGAAAATTGTTTGACAGAATGTCTAAGAGAGGATGTCTACAAACTGTCCGACAAAGTTATTGCAGTGAAATTAAAGGAATTTTGCAAATAATTTAAAAGAATTGAGCCCATAAATTAATTATAAGAAAATTCAGTTTATAATTGAGTATATTTGGGCCTGTAGATGGCCAAAAGTTGAAGTTACAAAGTGGCCATGGAGCCCATGACAAATTGAGGCGAAATTGGACAAAAAGCCCCAATATTTGCAGAGTAATTCAAGACGAATTCAATGTG
>JZKD02S0715394.1:387417-414188 GCA_000966675.3 Picea glauca | reverse complement strand
GGGGGGGGGTCGAATTTGTATGTACAGATCCAATTTGGTTGTATTGATCTTAATTACAAGATCTAATGGAAGCCACATAAATAATTGTGAAATTGAGCCTCTTTAGAAAATTTCAAAAATATGCAAAATCGTAAACATTTGGGTATTTTTCGGTACAATGAGTGACGTTGGAATGATGTGTAGGCCACATGTCATTTGATGTGGTAGAAGAAATATGTGTACTTCCATGGTGGTAGGTACATGTTGGATGGGATGATAGTTTGCAGGTGATGTGGAGCCATGTGGCATGCCAACTATCAGTCACACGAAACCATAGTAAGATCTTGGAAATTGTCTAAGTCCTAAGGATCGGTCGGGCGAATGAGTGGATGGAGTTATAAGAGTAAAATAAATATGGGATCACCTAAACCTGTGGTAAGAAGTAGAAAATCAACTAATTCCCAAGATGTCATGGAGGTGGTGAACACGACAAAGGATTTGGGTTATGTGAAGAAGTGAGGTAGCCCTGTAGACCCAGGGACCCATGACAAAATCTTGAAAATAAGATAAGTACCAAGAGTGGATTGGTCGAACGGGGTCACATATATAAGAGATTGGAAAGTGTTGTAGACCCACTGCCTGCGGTGAGATTTGAGAAAATGACTAAGTATGGAGAATCAATCGAGTGGCCAGAAGGTCATCATGTGTCAGAGATCGGACAACCAAAGAGTGATGGATCCGATGAATCATGATGTATCATAGACCTAAGGATAAAATAATGGAAATTAATCTAAGTATAAGTGCAAAGTGAGTGCGGCGGAACTAGAGGGTACAAATTGGAGAATGTGAAATCCTGAAATGAAGAAGAGATATGACTTAGATCCATGGTGAATCCATTAAGACAGATCAACGATGGGGATCTAATCAATAAATGATCATATGGTTGATGAGTGTTTCTACTATGTTCCACATGCTAATGATTATCCCTTCATTGTTTTTCCACCATAACTTTCAGCTTGGAGCTTGGATTGGAGAAAAAAAAAAAGTCATTGGAAAGGTCTTGAGGAGTAGAAGAGATCCGTCAACCCAGAATTTTGATTTGGGCATCATACTTTCTTCAAAAGTGATGAAAGTGAATTTTGTAGCAACAAAAGAGTGGAAATTGCAACTTTTAATTATTGTAACATTTTTCTCATAACTCATATTGAGGCATGAGGACAGCGGTTGGAAAGTTGTTTCGGAAAAGAATGCAATTAAGGATCCTACTTAGGATTAGTGCATTAATATTCTTCATAATTTAAAATGAAGAATGACTTCTAATCTAATTGATAAATATTTTTCAATATGCTTAATTGTACGCACATTCTTGCAAAATTAGAGATATAGAAAAGCAGACTTTATTTCCTACATGAGAATTAGAGACATGGAGGATGCTCAGGGGTTTTACAACCATGAAGAAGAAATTATAGGTTTGCATACTAGGATGGGTAATGCTAGGACTGAGTCTAATGGGAGAAGATACATGAAAAATCATGTAACTATGAGAAGCCTGCAAAAAGAAGTGCAGATCCATAGGGTCGATAATGAGAGGATCATGAACTCTCAAGAAGAGATACTTCAAATCCTAAATATGCTACAGAAGCAAGTTAACAAGGGCTTTGGCACCAAGCAAGTAGCTAGTGCTAGACAAGTATCAACATCCAGATCCCATAGAAAAAGAGATTATCATGGGAATGATAGGCAGTCAAGAAGAATGAGTATACATCATCCATCATTCTCCAAGGCATTCCAGTAGAAGAACTCATGCAAGTTCAAGTTCAGGGAGCATCCCAAGTGTGTCTCATGTTTTGAGGAAAAGGAGAAGACCTGAGGAAGACATCTTGTAGGGTGAACTCATGAATATTAAGCCACCGACTTTCAATGGTGAGCACAAGAAAGGAGAAGATGTTGAGGCCTGGTTGTTGGAAATGAAGAAATATTTCCAGCTACATGATTACCCATCCTTGGTAGAAGCTATAATTACCACCTACCACTTGCAAGGGAATTCAACCATGTGGTGGGATCAGCTTAAGAAATACAAGAACCTTGATGAGAAAAGAATCTCATGGAGGAATTTCAAGGTATATTTCCAAGATAAAAAAAAATCCAAGCATTACTATGAAAGAAAGATGAAAGCGTTCTTTGAACTCTAGTTGGGAACCATGACAATGGAGGAATATGAGAAGCAATTCTTTGAATTGTTAAAGTATGTTGACTTTATCAAGGATGAGAAGGTCAAAATAAAAAGGTTTTTAAGTGGATTTCCCTCTTTCTACAATGATAAGATTTAATATGATAACCCAAAAACCTTGGAGGAAACCATAAGGAGAGCAAGGCATCTGCATGAGTAGAGAAAAGGAAGGCTAGTTTTCCAAAAATATTGGAATGACAATATGAAGGGTAAAAAGGATCAAAGGCATAAGGGTTTTAAGCCACCCTTTTTCAGGAATATTTCCCAAGGAAATCAACAAGGTCAATTTACCCAAAATGAACACAAGACTGTAGTTTCATTTGGAAAAAGGCCAAGGTAGCAGTTATTACAATGTTGGGGATGCAAGGGAAATCATCTATATAGGGATTTCCCTCACAAAGGAGAAAGAATGAGGAATGTACAAAACATTCAAGAGGATGAAACAATGGAAGACATGGACATAATCATGCCAATGATTTATGCAGCCTTGGATAACAAGCAAGATGAATATCAATCTCCCATGATTGAAGTGGAAGGTAAGATCAATAATGAGCCCATAACAATTTGAATTGTTTCTAGAGCTAGCCATAGTTACATAAATGCTAACATTGTTGAAATATTTCACTTGCAACGAAGTAAGCATAAGAAATCTTGGTTAGTTCAGTTAGCCATGGGGGTTAAGAGGAAAATCAATGAGTTGGTTAATGATTGTCGGATAGACATGAATGGAGTCAACACAAAGGTGGATGTAAACATCATACCATTGGATTCATATGATTTTCTAATTCGAATGGATTGGTTGGAAAAAAATCATGTTGTCCTAGACTGTTACAACATTAGGGTTGTGTATTGATTATAGGAAACTTAATAAGGTCATCATAAAGAATAAGTATCCTTTGCCAATAATTGATGATTTGTTTGATCAGCTGAAGGGTGCAAGAATATTTTCGAAGATTGACTTGAGCTCATGATATCATCAAGTAAGGATAAAGGAAGAAGATATCAACAAGACAACAGTCAAAACAAGATATGGGCATTATGAATCCATGGTAGTGCCATTTGGGCTATCAAATGTACCAACAAATTTTATGTTTTTGATGAATGGAATGTTTAGAGAGTACCTGGATAAGTTTGTGAATGTGTTCCTAGATGATATACTCGTCTACTCTAAATTACAAGAGGATCATGGGAAACATTTTAAAGTGGTGTTGCAAGTTTTGAGAGAGCATAAGTTGTACGCTAAGATAAGTAAGTGCATATTTTACCAAAAGAATATTCACTACTTGGGGCATATAATTTCATCAAAAGGGATATAATTTGATCTTGAGAAGATAGAGTCCATTAGAGGATGGATAGTGCCAAGGAATGTGACAGAAGTCATATCATTCATGGGTATTTTCGGTTATTACCAAAGGTTCATAAAAGGTTTTTCAAATATTTCAAGCCCAATCACTTATTTTCAAAAGAAGGGAGTGAAATTTGAATGGACTTCCAAGTGTGAAGAGAGCTTTCAACAACTGAAAGTCATTTTTACAAATGCACCAATATTGAATATTGCAGACCCAGATGAATATTTTGTTGTGTGCATTGATGTATGCAAAGAAGGGCTTGGTGGAGTTCTTAATCAAAAGGATCATGTGGTATGCTATGAGTCTAGAAAACTAAACGAGCATGAGAGAAATTATTCCACACATGATCTAGAGTTAGCAACGATTGTACATGCATTAAAAATGTGGAGGCATTACTGTATGGGTAAGAAATCTGAGCTAAGAACAGACCACTATGGTCTGAAACATTTTTTTGGATAGCAAACACTAAATGATAGACAAAAGAGATGGATGGAATCTCTGAGTGAATATGACTTCAAATTTAAGCATATAAAAGGCAAAGAAAATCAAGTGGTTGATGCACTCAGCAGGAGAGCTCATAAAGTGCATGTGGCATCCATCAACATGTACATGACAGATATGAAATATCAAATTATTGCAGCAGCAAATTCAGATCAACAATATGTGAAAATAAAAGAAACATTACAGCAAGGAAATTTTCAGAAAAAAATTTAATTGTTATGAGCTTAACAAAGATGGGATTCTCATGTACAAAGGCAAGGTGTATGTGTTGAATTCTAGTGAGATGAAAAACATAGTTTTGAAGGAATTGCATACTGTGTCGTACGTTGGACACCTAGGATATCAAAAGGAAATTGTAGTAGTAAGAAGCCAATACTTTTGGCCGAGAATGAACAAAGAAGTAGATAATTACATAGCCAAATGTCTAGAGTGCCAAATAGTGAAGACTAAGCATAGACATCTAGCAAGGTTATTGCAGCCATTGCACATTCCATAATGGGAAATAGTTACGGTTGATTTTATCACAAAGATGCCTAGAACAGTGAAGGATAATGATTCCATCATGGTGGTGGTGGATAAATTAACTAAAGAAACACATTTTATTCCAGTGAATACCACACATAAGGAAACAAATATTGCAGATATTTTCATAAAGGAAGTTTCCAGGTTACATGGAGTGCCTAAGACAATAGTTTCAGATAGAGATCCAAAATTTACTTCAAATTTTTGGAAAGGTTTGTTCAAAGGATTTGGGATGAATTTAAATCTTAGCACAACGTATCATCCAGAGTCAGATGGGAAAATAGAGAGGACTAACAGGATAATTGAGGACATGCTTAGAATGTATGTGATGGATCAACCATCAAAGTGGGAAGATTATATTCATTTAGTTGAATTTTCCTACAACAAAGGGTATCAAACCTCATTGGAAATGAGTCCATTTGAAGCATTGTATGAAAAAAAATGTAACACTCTGGTGAGTTGGAATAATCCAACAGATAGAGCAGTTGTTGGGCCAGATTTGTTGAAGGATATGGAAGAGTAGATGACAAGGATAACGCAGAATTTAAAGGTTTCCCAGGATAGGTAGAAAAGTTATGTAGACAAGAATAGACTTTTCAGAGATTTTAAAGTGGGCGAACATGTGTTTTTGAAAGTGAAGGAAAAGAGAAGTTTGCTAAGATTAGGAAGTTGCCCGAAGTTGGCAATGAGATATTGTGGACCTTTTGAAATATTAAAAAAGATAGGGAGAATGGCATACATGCTAGCATTTCCTGCATCCATGAGAGTGCATAATATATTTCATGTATCATTATTAAATAAGTATGTACCTAATCCTAACCACATAATTGATTGGAATGTGATCCAGGTGTAGCACGAAGGGGATTTTCGAGTGGAACATGTACGCATCCCAGACCGAAATGTCAAATTGCTCAAGAAAACATCCATAAGGTTGGTAAAGGTTCAATGGACCTAGTATAGTCCTGAAGATGCTACATGGGAGCATGAGGAAAACATGTGGGCATAGTACCCATAAAGTTTTGACAAGTTTGAAGAAAACAGAATGCAAGACTCCATTTTGAGCAACCAGAGTTCTAGAACCACATCTCAGAGTCTTATCCAACTGAGCTAGGGACCTTGATAAAATAATGGCTCATTCCTTGGGTTAGCCCTGATAGATAGATGGTACATCCCTTGGGTTAGCCTTAATAAAATAATGGTGCATTCCTTGGGTCAGCAAGTTGAGAGGAACATGAGATTATGGTTAGAAATGTTACTAGAGTTGTGAAATTGTAGAATTTTATTTCTAAGTATTGTGATGTAAATTTTCATATATGTATATTAGCATAGTGTGCACTGAGGATGGCGCACAATTGTAGGGGAGGGGGAATGTAACATCCCCACTATAATCCCCATTTTAATTAATTCTTATGTGGATATATTATGTGGCTATGACCAAGCGATGTAATATGTGAATTGCATCTCTATGTTTTTATAATAAAATGTGATGCCAACTACTAAGGGGACATGGATAAGAAATCAGGGATGAATTAATCCACAAGAGGGGGAAATTTATAGGATAATGGCCAAGAGGGGTCCAAGGGGGAAATACCCATGTATATTAGTTCAACCCATTTTCCTAAAATTTTCATTTGTATATGAACTTTCCAATTTCTAATTTAGTGTTCCCAAAGCCAATGATTGAATACATGTAAGAGGGTGAGTGTGAGTGGTCATATCCCATAGTTGTTGGGCACATGGTGAATCGGTGATTGAGTAAAATAATCTTAGGGAAGAGTGTGAGTCAATAAAGGTAAGCCAAAAGGAGGAAATTTGTATGGGTTGGGACAATATTTATTAGACATAAAGTTTGTGGGCATGAGAGAAAGTAGAGAGCAAGAAAGAGAGCTTGAAGATGGTGCAACCATGGAGGGAAAATTATAGATCAATTTGGAACATATTTGGAGTGTTTTGTAGTTGAATATTGAAGATCTAGGTTGTCAGACCTGAAGAGTGAACTATGGAGTGAGTTTCACTATAACAACAATTGCTTGTTGTTGGTTTGATGGTAGTTCTCCTAGCAGCAAGTTCCCTTGAGTTCCCAGCTGAGATATTCCTAGCTGCCTGTGCCAGAGAGACCCCGATAAATGAATGGCACATTCCTTGGGTTAATAATAATAAATGGATGGCACATCCCTTTGGTTATCCATCATAAATGAATGGTGCAATCCTTGGGTTGGGCAGGTCAGGAGAAAGAGAGCTAGTAGAAAAATCAGAATAGTTGTAGGAAAATGTCAATTACGTTATGAGTTTTATGAGTAGTGAGTGGAGTGTGAGAGAACTCTCTCTTTTTTGGATTACTAGCCTCATCTGGTGGGTTATTGGATGTTGATAATTGGAATTAATAGTCTATGGTTGGGTGGAAATTCCATCCCACGTAGCTAGTTGCATAATATATTTGAAAGATAAGTGTTATATTTTGTTATTGTGCTATTTACATGTGTTATTATTATGCATGAACTCTATGTATTTAAGAATGATTTATATGTTGTTGTGTGAATGATTAAGCTTCCTTCATGTTAATTTGGTGTTCTTTAGATGCATCTGTTTTATGATTATAGACAACAACTAAACTTGTTTTAAATTTGTAGTTGTAAGCTACAGGAAATAGGCTAATAGTAAAAGAATTACTTTAGTTAGCAGAAAATCCATTCTTATGTGTATTCAACATCGTAATGTATCTCAGTTGGGATGGGGGGAACATTACAACAATGCTCCTATTTGATGAGCATATTCTCTATTAATCCTCCTAAACACGTCGATTTTGTCATGGGGAATAATGTAGAAAATTTTCGGGTGAAGGTATGAACCATCTTCAGCGTGTGGTAACTCATTGGTAGTAGAGGTACCTTAAATCTTAGGGATATCCTGAGAAGGAATTTCCATGCATGTGGGATGTTTTGAATATATAGGTTGTTTTATATAAGTTCCTATTGAAAGAACTATTTTGACCAGCCATGTGTTCATGAGGCCCTCCTTCTAGAGCCATATTTATTGAGGGGTCTAAATTCCCTATGATTCAACAACAGGAATCATGCCTAGAGATGATGCCCAATTAGACTCTTCCATGTTTAAGTTAGCGTGATTATCTGAATTGATGATCCGACAAGTTTTGATGGGCTTTAAATTTGGTTAAGGGGAGGCAATATTCTCCCAACTAGACTTTTCTCTAATTTCTTTTATTAGTTTATTTCTTGAGTACCCGGTAACTATATTCTGAAGAAGATTGGGTGTAGGTTAACCTTTTAACAAAAACATGTAAACAATATATATTTTTAATCAATATTGAACAATAATATTCTATTGATCAAGTAGTGAATATCATCTAAGAATTGAAAGGAAACACATACAAGAGAAACATATTGTTGGGTATGTGTTATATTCTTTGCATGTGTGTGTGGGGGCACGTCATATTTGACAACTGTGTCTGATGATCCCAACTTCCTTCGTTGTTTGTGTCATGTGCACTGGGCGCTTTCCTGGGGGGGTCCCAGGGGGGTGATGTAAGTGGGAAAACCCCCTACGGACTGCACTAGGGTTCTAAAGTGCAGGGAGAGCTAACTGTCTAAAGTATCATACTTTTAACAACTATCCCAACATTACCCCACAATCCTACATGAAAGAAAAAGTATAGGGATCCGGTAGTCCTACCTTGAACTCTATGTCTGGTGTCAATCCCTTTGCGCTCGATTGTTTCTCGACTATAAGTCTCCTCCCAATGCTGAATTGCATTCACCAAAAGACAAATAAGAAACTACAAACATGCATTATATATATGGATTAGTGGATTAGATGTCATAACAAAGATGTAAATAAATCACAAAACTTGAAGACATCATTTGGCGGGACAGAAAAAGTATTTATTTATATTAATCTCACAAAAGTCGCTTTATAATATGAGATCAACACTGCTCCTCAAACTCAGTCCTGGGCTCCTCTTCACCATGGGCCAACTGCTTCCATGTATTCTTCTCCTCTTCAGTTCTCCCTAGGGAAATGGCAAAGGTTTGCAATGGGGAAAAAGGGATGAAAAAGGAATTCTGGCTCAAACTCACATTGTGGTTGCAAAACATTGGGGCAAAGGGGGGATATTGAAATGGGTAAAGTTTCTTTGCTCTCTTGATTCTTCCTGGAATACGACCCCAACACCTTCTTTTATAGGCCAAAAAAGATAGTAACAGTTGGGTGGCTAGCTATGGGCGGTCAAATGGTTAGGTAATGGCCCGAAAACCCATATACCTTTGCAATTTTTCATTTTTAGCACTTTTTGTAAGTGTACATGGGTTGTAGTGCTGCAGCTAGCATGTGTACGTGGGCTGTAGTGGTGCACCTAGCGTACATTTTCAAAAGAGTGGTTTTTTAGAAGAGTTGTTGAATGATGGCTTGGAAAAGATAGCAAGTAAGATGGCTTGATGCCAGGTATGTATGTCTGGTGCATTTTAGGGTTGTAACAGATGCTCCCTAATGTGTGAGGTCAGAAGAGCATCTGATGGCCGAAATACATTACAAATCTTCACCAACGTACGAAGCGAGTGAGCCCAGGGACCAGAGTTTGGGAGGTGCCATCTGTAAAATAAAAAAATTGTCTCACCAAGGCGGGAATACCCATGCTCAGGATGAAAAATCATGGCTGCCAATCAAATACACTGCAGATCCATGTCATATAACTATATAAAGTGCAGCCGCAAGTAATACATAGCGGATCTACATCTCAAAATCAAAAGATATACATGTATAGTATCCATATTCAAGAAGCCAATGATGTTTGATGGCTGGATATGAGGCCTTCAGAGCTCAAGCAACAACTTCAAGATCTTAAAAACTTGGGTAGGAGTGTAATATGAGTGTGCGACTTCACTACCCACAGGTCTTCGACGGCTCGTCAGGGAGTAGACAAGATAATCTTGGTGATCAGGAAGAGAACTTCATTGATTTTGAACAAGGACTTGATTGGATTTTTAGGATAGCCAGGCATGATGACAAGAGACAAACTACAGAAGGGACAACTCATATTTAGTAAAACTTCCCTTAGACAAAAGCATGATGAAAGATGAGACTCAGGTAGCATGGCATTAACATAAGTTCACGATGCAGGAGGCAACGAAACTCTCCATATGTTTGGAAGGATAACCAAACAGAGGAGGACACAACTTTATGTAGCGAGAACAACTTCCTAAGGTCATATTAAATCCATAGCTTGATGAACAAACGGAAGGATGTGCTTTGTCCAAAGGCGAATCATTGTGCTGCCAACAAAGAAAATACTTTTCCCTTCCTCTTTTTGGGGTTTTTATTTTTATTTTTTTGTCTTTTTTAATAATTTTGGAAATCTTGAAAAAGAATAAAAGAATGCTACGTTACAAAGGAGGAACAAGTGTCACAAACATACTAGTTCCAAGCGTAAGGAAAACACTGATGTTCAGAGCAAGGAGACATGTGCAGGAAAAGGACACTCGGGAAAATTCCTCCATGGATCAAGCTGTCAAGACGCAAAGGAAAAGTGCTACAAGGCTTGTGTTATAAGGCATGCTTTTGATGGTTTAGTTGAGAGCAACATGGAGCCAACATTAGTCCAAAGTCGCAGGAATGCAAATGCGATTTAATAAGACACAATGATAATGTCCTTCGATGTAATTTTAACAAGCCCAGAGAAGGTAGGCTCGACAGTTTTTCATTTTTAGAGAGTCTGAAAAAACGTAAAAGAAGACTCTGTTGGGGTACCTCTTTTGAAGGTAGTCTAGTTGGTTCGAAAAAGGGGTAAACTAGCACTGAAAAGACATCTATTCAAAACCATTTTAACAAGTGTGACAAAGACAATATCACTCGCCAATATTTTCATATTTAAGGAGTCTGAAAAGAGATTAACTATGGACTCTGTAAGGGATGTTCCTATGGACCAATTTAACGAGTGTGAATAAATAAGGTCACTCAACGATCTTTTCAATTTTAGGGAGTCCGAAAAGAGCTTAACTATGGACTCCGTGGGGGTTCTGTTTTCATAAATTTAGTCCCTCATGCCCGAAAAAGGGTTAAAACTATACCTAAGAATACTCTTCTAGTGAACCAAAGCTTCTCGAGTATACCTTTGTTCATACAATTGACCGTCCACACTGAAAAAGGGGTAAACTACCATTGGACCAACGTGCCTTCAAATTTTAATTTGGTGAGCATGAAGGGCGAAAAGATCGCTCAGCTATATTTTCATGTTTAAAGGGTCTGAAAAGGGTTTAAAAGAAGACCCGTCTTTGTTTGGGAGTCCCGAGGGTGAGTTCGAGAGTGATTATGAATCATGCAAATGAGGCTCAAACTCGTAATTAGGACAAGACTAAACAAGGATTCCCGAGCCTATAGTCATTAACGATGGCATGGACACCAAAAGCAATGAGGATATAACTAGGGAATCCATGTAAAGGTAGGCTCTACCACTCAATTACGACACTTCTAAAGCAACAATGATGGTTTCGTGTCGTAACTTGGTGGGGTCAATCCTATGGCAAAGAGAAAAAGACAATGAGATGCAGAAAGTGGAGGTGGAATCCTAACTTAGATGCAAAAAGTTGGAAAAATGACTTTTTTACCAAAAGACCTTTAAAATGACCCAACTCTCCAAAATGTTTCCCAATACCCAAAGTAACACTTATCGTAACATTCCATAAGAAACTCATGAACCATACTAAACGATTTTCAAGCTAGAAAAAATGACAAAAGGGTCAAAAAAATGACAAAAAGGGGCCAAAAAATCTATAAATAGAAGCTGGCAGCTCATTATCACCATTGTAATTTGAGAAATTGACTAAGAAGCCAAAAACACCTCTTTTCTAAAAGAGTTGATTCTGGGAGCTTCAGTGGATGAAACGAACTTCTGCTCGGACCAAGTAAGTACAAACTAGCTCCTCTTTCATTTCTATTCTTTCTTTTTGCATTTAAATTGGTTTTTTTGGGGGGACACACCTCTAAAAGAGGTCGACCCTACGTATACGTGGGATGTCCTAGGATAGAACACGTATGCTCGCATGCAGAGAAAAATATGCACGTGTGCATATGCAACTGTGTCCACTATAGCCCGCGTACACCCTCCAATATGTGAAAAAAATTAGAAAAATGAAAGATTTAACTTCCATGAACTTGTGATTTTGCAGGATGTATGTTCATTGGAGAGAAAGGGAGCATGAAGATATTGATTTTTTGGTCTCAGAAGACCCTGCTACTCTTTTCATCTTAGCTCAATGTGGTTTGTTGAAATTCTTCAAGTGTCCACTCATGTGGGCACAACCTAGGCTGCTGAATGCCTTGGTAGATTACGGGCACTCAGATGCTGAGGATTTTATGATTGAGGGGCAGTCGTTGACTCCAATGACTAAAGACATTTACTTCCTGACTACTCTCTTGAGGAGAGGTGGCCCAGTCAACTTACGTACTTTTCCCCCCAGGCCTCACAACATAGAGGAGTTGATTGGACTCCATTGTGAAGCCGTCACGGATAAAGTGGGTTCTCAGGTGCCGATCCATAAGATTTCAAACCTATCACTGAAAGTGATAGTTTTACTCATTGGACGGATCACTCGATCCATGGCCTTACATCAGGCATCCCAGACGCACATGCATTGTGCGGTTCAGTGCTTAAATGCACAATTTTTTGACTGGAGCACAACCATGCTAACATGCATGAAGAGACAACTGACATAGTGTTGTGTGCGGGAACACAAAAACTTTGAGTTTGGGACTATTTTATGCTCTTTCTTCTTCAAGAGGGTACCCAGTCTTAGTCCACAAGAGATAGTGTGAGGGCATGAGGCCTTCCTCCTAACATTATGTAGATGGGCGGCATTGCTACCACAACAGGGGGGCAGAAGGACCATAGAGGCCTTCAATGACAAGTTTTTTGACTGGTGGGCATGGCAGATTTTGGAAATAGAGGACTACCCCTATGCTGGGACGAATTTTTCCAGGGATCCGGACATGCCCATACTTCCTGTAGGTGATCGAGGAGAGATAAGTATGTTTGTTTTTTCAAAGTTATTTAATTTTTTATGTCTTTTATATATATCATTTTTTTTTTGTACCAGAGTAAATGACAACTATGTATTTGTTTATGTACAAATGTGGGACTAGTGTGTCCATCAGACTTCTCGAGGACCAGGCAATGTCCTTGACCAGAGGCAGGACCAGCCGCGGCCGCCAGACCAGCAACAACAACAGGGTGCCTTCAGCTAGAGAGGTTGAGAGAGTATTGAGATGGGTGGAGCGGAACCTCACCGCACTCACTCGTACATTCCTTATGGCGAAGATAGAGGATCTCCCACCGTCGATGCAACCTCATGTATTTGGGGTACCACAAACCTAGGTCCAACTCTTCTTGCATTTAGCAAAAGTTGTTGTTCACTACGGCAGGGCCAACAGGCCCCTCCCTTATCTAGGTTGGACTACTTACGTGCCGAGGGCACCTTTTGTATATTTTTGAGGGCATAAGCCCCGTGACTCTTACTGGACATATATTTTTGAGGCACTTGTGCCCACCCATGTACTTTGATATTTTTGATATATATATGCATTTTTACATCTTTTTATGTCTTATGGATTACATTTTATTTACAAATGTATTTACATGTGTGTGTGTGTGGTTTTTCTTACATGTGTGCAAAATGCCAATCTAATATATGATTATCTAGAGTATCTGTGATTTGATTCAATCTCCTAGGAACATGGATATATGTAATGTAATCAAAGATTCATTCTAAGAGACGGTTCCTACAGAACCATCAGTGTAGAGACGGATTGAAAATGTGGTAAACCCCATTTAACTGAGACACAACCAACTGAGCATCTAAGTAGACTCTGAGGTGAGAGATACCATGTGACAAAGTGTCACGAAGCAACTCTAGAACTGTGTTGTATTCGAAAACATAGTTTGTGGCATCACCTAAATAGATACCTCCTGAAGATAGAAACTGGCCCTGAGGTGTGAAAATCACCCAAGCTGCGGAAGCAAGCCTCCGAGTGTGCTGGATAGCATCATTCACAAACCCAATGAACACCTTTGATTCACTTGACATCTGTCACAGTGAAAAATATGACATCAAAAAGGACACGTCCATAAGACAAAAAGACAAAATCTAATTGTACAAAAACTATACATATGTACAAGAAGTCACCCAAGGCAACCCACCTACGAGTAATACTTCTTGAGGTAGAGCCCATTTCTAGGCTCTGCCAAAGCATTTCCCTCAAAGTCCACCAGAAGATAAGAACACTTCTTTAGAACCTCCTTCATGATGAAAGGTCCGAACCACATGGGTTTGAACTTTCCTGCCCCCAGGGGGTCCTTATCTTGGTCGTAGACCAGGGCAAGGTCGCCTTCAGAGAAAATCTGAGGATGAATGCACCAATCATACTGACACTTGACTTTTTGTTTGTGAGCCTTGTTAGCCAAGGCTGCATCCTGACATTGCTCGTCGAGTTGCTCGAGATATAATAAACGCTCTTCAAGTGGTGAAGTGTTTGGAAATAACTGTACTGCCAGCTTTAGAGATGGGATCTGTCACTCTATTGGCAAAACTGCTTCCAGCCTATAAACTAGTTGAAAATGTGAGAAACCGGTTGCAATCTTAACAAAAGTTTAGTAGGCCCATAATGTCGAGTACAACATCAAATGCCAATTTGACTTGGTGGAATTGATCATTCGTTGTAGAATTGATATGTGATGGAGATCATCCCAGGGTTTGTCCGGACTAGTAATTTCCTCAATAATCGCCTCGTTTGAGAGCAAGACCAAGTCTAAATAATTAGTATCAGCGAGGGAACCTTGATCCCAAATAGGCTCGAGAATCAGATCTAACTTCTGTGCAGGATTTAGATTGGGATCGAAGAAAGCTTGCTGGACTATAGAGTACACAAGCGTTGTCGTAGACAAATGCATCGCCATTCCATGGTGCCTTGTCCCTTCCATCATGGCTGATGAGGAAGGAAGAGTCCACGAATCATCAATGTAAGTCGTACAAAATGATGAGACTTGAAAAATTTCAACCTTAGGCTGGTTGGGGACAACCATTATGAGATTGACATCTCCAGAAGGAGGTGGGTATTTGAAAGTACCCATCAAAGGCGGGCACAAAGAAACCCCTACGTTGACGATGCAGGGTTGAGGGTTATCAATCATCAAGACCGTGGATGCCCTTGATGAAGAGTCGGGACGGGAGAAGGAAAACTGATCAATGGACATGATCTGACCCTCGTGTGGAAACAACAAGACCCGAAAAACTGTAGCAATCATTGCTTGCATAGCATAGGTCCAACTCCTTCCTAACAAGATATTGTAGTCGAGAGACACATAGACCACTTCAAACTCAACGCACACAGTCTTCCCCCCTAACTACACAGGGAAAGAGGGTATGATTCCATGTGGTCGGAAAGAATGACCATCGAAAGCGGTAAGAAGAGTAGGTGACGGAGACAAAATGGGTTGGCCAATGGCCTTCCAACATGCCAATGACATCACACATGTCGAGGCACCCTCATCAACCACTGTGAGGAAAATGTTCCAGGTAAAAGTTTTTGTGTTGTAAGCCACTACTATCTGAAATGCCATGTGGTAAGGGAGACGAGGTTTTAAGTTGGTCGTATCAAGCATGATCATTCCCGAATTACAAGTCTCAGTAGATCCTAAGGCAGCTAACAGAGCCTTTCTCTGGGAAGGGCAGCTTTGGAGGCCCTCCAAAGCGAACATTGCACAAGGGGTTTGAGACAAATCATCCACCACAGATTAATTCTGGGCGGCCCTTGTGTTGGGATTGTGGGAAGCTTTCTTGAATGCACCTTTTCGAATGTGTGTCATTGTTTCATCCAACGTCTTCTCAATATGGAGAGGAAGATATGGGTTTTCAACTTCTTTACCCTTCTCAGAGGTGTTTGGCATACCATAGTCATGTGTCCTACTTGCTATGTGGGCATCACCTTTCATCATATACACATTTGCAGACAAATGATTACTCGAAGACGGAGGGGGTCCTTGACTACCCCCATCCATGCTTGAAGAAGCTTGAGTTAAATTTTTCCCATGTGGAAATGGGTTTGTTAACACGGCAGGTTGTTGCTGCGCCAATAACTTTTGGGCCTCCGCAAGCCGAGGGCATAGGTGAGTCGGATGATCTTCCATGCATAGGTTACATAGATACTTTGATTTTTTCTTTTCGGTGTTTCCCCCATCAACATTATTGGTGGGTTACTTATCCCCCTTACCCTTCTATCGTTGTTTTTTCTTTCCATCACGCTGCTGGGTGGCCTTCAGGTTTGTCAATTGTACACTATGTACATCCGACGTTTGGCTAGGGGGAGCAGCCAAACCAGTGGTTTGGTTGGCCATTTTCTACTGTATCAACAATTGTTCCAATTGATTTGACAACTAATCAGCGGGCTTCGTTTGCGATGAATCAACAATACCATTGCCATGTGGCCCAGTCCTATGTCTGGTCTTGTCAAGTATCGACCATGGTGCAACTGGTAAAATCTTGTAAAGTAACCCATACTAAGAGTAAATCAACTCTAGTTGTTGAGCTCTCATTATCACTTCTTCTTCTTAAAGGACCCTCGACGTCGCTACATCTTTGGATAACTAAGGTACCAAATACTTAAGGAACCACTCAAGCAGGAATGCTATTAGGACTAGTACTTTTATCAAACTCTTCCGGCATCTCCATTCTTAGATGTGATCTAAGATATGGTCTGCCTTTGTCTACTCAAAGTTGGCCAACAATTTGATGTCGGCGTCGTATCTCACAGTTAATTGAAAATGGTTTAAGAAATCCATTGCCAATTTACTGAAGGAAGAGTATCTCGAGCGGTCGAGCTCAATGTACCATTTCGCAACACTCCCGATGAGAGTGTGTTGAAACAAATGCAACTGGATGGAGTTGTCTTTCAATGAGTTGGATGAGCACCATAGATGGAAGGTAGTCACATGATCACCTAGATCTTCATTAGGCTTAGATTCTAAGTTTGGAATGTACGAAGAAAACTTGGTCAGCATAGGAGGCCAACATGGATCATGACAGATAGGGTCATTTAGTAACCTTGACAAGTCTGGAAAATGCAAAGTTGCCAGAAACAGAAGTTTGGGTTGTTGATTATAACCAGGGAAAGAGGAGTCTGGAGTTTGGCTGGCACCAGGTTGCCAGGAAAAGTTAGGTTGCTAGCCAGGGTTCTGGTAAAACCCATGGCCATGACTAGCGTATGTATTCTGCACTTGTTGAGACATCATCAACTGACTCCTATAGTAGGATGTGGAGGGTTGGGCTTGCATTGTATTCCAAGGATTCTGGAAAGAGTTTCCCCCTACCGATCCGATGGGCATAGGTATTGAGTCTTTCCCAGGGTTCCATTGACTATGGAAGGGGTTTCCCCCGATCGGCATCCCTAACGAGGGAACTGATCCCTACCATGGATTCCAAGGTCCTTGTGAGGAAGAAATTCGTGAGTTTGTGCCTTGTGTAGGAATAGTACCCTACATAGGATTTTGTTGTCCATGATCGGGGTTTCCCCCGGCTGAGACAGTAGCTGATGAGAAAGAATTGTTGCCAAACACACTGAACAAAGAGAACGACGTTGAACCTACCGTCATGCTATAAGAAGGAATTCCTTGACTACCTACTCCAAACGAACTATAGTTTATGTTCATCCCGGCAGAGTGCTGGGGAGCACCACCGAGCAAAGGGGATGAAGGAGGTATATGACTCTCTCCATAAGGGAAAGCATTATAGGGAGATGAAGTGCCCCCCATGGATCCTTGCAAAGGAGCATTTGAGATCCGTGCCCCCAGAACTAAATTCTATAGAGTGGAGTAGGAAAGGACAGAGTTCGTATTGAAGCCAGGTATCTTGTATGAGAATGGAGGGCCTATCGCACTCTGGGTGAAAGGAGTAGTGATCGCTACCATAGAAGAAATTGGACTATTGCTCGAAGTAGAGGCGGTCGAGACCATAGTGGTTTGGACCAGTGAATGTTGGTTAGGAGGTGGAACACCCCCTATGATTACAGTCGTATAGGGAATATGATAATTCCCTAAAGAAGTTGCAACATTTGTTTCCATCGTTTCTTGTGACACTACCTGACGCTCGTAAGGGTTAACCTATATGACGATGGGTGCCGATAGATCAGTGATCAAAGGGTTATGGGGACCAAGAGCTTCCACTCCAAGTTTAGAAATGGTTGGTTCCTCCAGAATCAAATGTTCTCCTCTCAAATATTGGTCTGGCACAGTTTCTTGTGGCCCGTCGCCTCAAAAGACCCTTGCTAGTCGAGTTTTCTCCTTAGCGGTGGCGGGGGTGGCTCCAGATTAACCAGCGGTAGGCCAAGAAGCCTTCATGACCAATGGAGCTCCTGATCCTCCACGGTGTGAGAATATCAATGACACACTAGGGATTTCTATTAACGTTAAAGAACAAACAGACACTAGAAAAAGATCCTATGAGATAAGACAAGCAGATCACTAGCTAGTTGGAAGAACAATTACACCAGCCAACACTAGAGAAACTTATCGGTGCAAGTGCAAATCGAATACGAAAGCACCCTCCAAGTATACTCTACAAATCATGGCCCAATGTCTGCCTTAGGTACCATGGTATACCCCCATTGTCACCTATGTAAGTCACTAAGATAAAGGCAACTAGGTTGCCAGCGCGTGAACAGTCACTAGGTGGGTACAGTCGACATTTGGGTGGACCGCAATGAGCAGGGTATCAATCCCAAAACCTATCAAGGGTATCAAAAGCAAGTGTTCTGGAAGATGATTGAGGACCTCAAATGGATTCGAGACCCACAAAGATCTGTGGCGAATGCGATCAATGAAATCCCAAGATAAGCCCTCTATATGTGTTCCCCACTACGCTTGGTCCGGCTTTGGAGGGGTTATCTCCGCTACCTTTCCGTACGTGACCTCGTGTTTAGCCCCTGTGTTAGAGGGGGGTCCTGGGTAACTTTCATGATTATTGGAATTTTAATCACTCCCTATCACAGACTCTTACGTTTTTTTTTGTAGCCTTGAAGAGTTTCCTCTCCAATCCTAAATCAAGGCTCTATCCTAGACTAAATTGATGGACCCTACAAACACAAAGTCTAATTATTTTTAATTAAGCGTTAATTTTAGTGGTTTTCTTAAGTCAAAGGGAATGAAAGTGAAACCAGTGATGTTTTTAAGAGATGAAAGAGAAGAGCATAAAATGAAACTGAAAACAAAACTACTTCTTCTTCACAAATAAAGGTTTTCCAAATTAAACTCTTTCACCAAACTTTTCGTAACTACTTTTCTCAGATCATTGAAAAGAAAACTTAAAACAAGATTTCACTCAACTACGAGATACTTAATGTCCTAAGTATTCAAGTAAATAACTTAGAAAACTTTATTTTTCCTTGGTAAATAAAGTAACTAACCTGAACTACTTTTACCAAACAATGAAATGATTTTTTTTTTAATTGTTTTATGCTTCAAAACAAGAAATTTTAAAATGAATTCTTTTCTTTTCTTCTAAAGAAAAAAAAAAGGAAAAATGACGACAAGTCAATACCAAGAAATTACTTCTGGCCAATCGCATATCACAAGGAGTCACTAACAATACCAAACAGGCAGATCATACCAGACTCACAAACTTGTCTAAAAACCCTAATAAAGAAAACACGAGAAATCTTTGATAAAAAAGAAAGCTATGCTGAGGTCAGACCTAGGCTACAGACTGCTATGACAGAGACCAGGGCTAGATCAAGAAAACCCCTGAGAAGTGTGACTTCTGATAGGAAAGAGGATGACTGCCTCTTCTTAAAAAAAAAAAAAACTATCAACACAGGCACGCTACTGACACTTCAGCAGCCAACGTATGTGCGCGGGCTGTCCAAAGGTAGGGCACGTATGTACATGTGCAGGCCCAATACAGGCTACGTACACCTCTGTAACTTATCAAAAAATGAAAACCAACAGTCAAGAAAACCAGGTAGGGAGTACTGGTATTGAAGACTAGAATCCCTTAAAGACACAGAAACTTACATAAACTTAAAAAGGAAGTTAAACCAATTAAAGCACCCAAAAAGAATATCCCCCCAAAACCATAGAGGTTCCCCCAGTACGGTCGTCAGTTCTGATGTAAGTGAGAAAACCCCCTACAGACTACACTAGGGTTCTAAAGTGCAAGTAGATCTAACCATCTAAAGTCTCCTACTTTTAACAACTATCCCAACATTACCCCACAATCCTACATAAAAGACAAAGTATAGGGATCCGATAGTCCTACCTTGAACTCTGCTTCGGGTGTCGATCCCTTTGCACTCGATTGTTTCTCAACTACAAGTCTCCTCCCAAGGCTGACCTACATTCACCAAAAGACAAACAAGAAACTACAAGCATGCATTCTATATATGGATTAGTAGATTAGATGTCATAACAAACATGCAAATAAATCACAAAACTTGAAGACATCATTTGGCGGGTCGAAAATATTATTTCTTTATATTAATCTCATAAAAGTCACTTTACAATATGAGACCGACACTGCTCCTCGAACTTGTTCCTAGGATCCTCTTCATCGTGCACCAACTACTTCCATGTATTCTTCTCCTCTTCAGTTCTCCCTAGGGAAATAACAAAGGTTTGCAATGGGGAAAAAGGGCTGGAAAAGGAATTCTGGCTCAAACTCACAATGTGGTTGCAAAAAGTTGGGGAAAAGGGGGGATACTGAAATGGGAAGAGTTTCTTTTCTCTCTTGCTTCCTCCTAGAATGGGACCCCAACACCTTCTTTTATAGGCCAAAAAAGATAGTAATAGTTGGGTGATTGGCTATGGGCGGTCAAACGATTAGGTAACGGCCTGAAAACCCGTATCCTTTTGCAACTTTTCATTTTTCGCACTTTTTGTAAGTGTACGCGGGCTGTAGTGGTGCAGCTAGCATGTGTACGTGGGATGTAGTGCTGCAGCTAGCATGTGTACACGGGTTGTAGTGGTGCAGCTAGCGTACATATTCAAAAGAGTGGTTTTTCAGAAGAGTTATTCAATGATGGCTTGGGAAAGATAGCAAGTAAGATGGCCTGATGATAGGTATGTATGTCTGGTGCATTTTAGGGTTGTAACATGGGGGCTAGGTTTGGCTCCCCCTAGTTACGCGCAGCGTTCGGGGCAGTGTCCTGAAATGTTTTTATGGTGGTTTTTTGCTATTTTTAGCGGTTTTCTAAATTAATCCTAGATTAAGGGATTAGGGTTTTGGTAGCTACAAAATACCTAAAACATTGTATATATTGTATGGTGAATGGTGAAATTAATACAATGAAGATTTGAAAGGTGTGGCACCAAGGAAGGCTAGTTTTCTCTCGATTAAGGGTTTCCAACATAAATCTATGTGTACTATGTGTATGAGCCATTGATTAATGTATGTTTTGCTTAAGAATATGTATGCATTGCTTTAATTCACAGGTTTAAAAATTACACGTGGTATCAGAGCTCATTTTTGGATTGAGAGGGACGCCTTTGTTGCTGAGGTTTTGGCTCAGTCTTGATAGATCAAGTTTATCTTGGGTCTGTGATAAACCTGGGTTTAGTGGGAGATTTTGCAGTGGTGATTCGAGTGTAGAAAGAGGAATGACAAGCTCTTCTAGAATCGATATAGAGAAGTTCAACGATAAAAACTTTGAGCTATGGAAGCTCAAGATGGAGGACCTTCTTGTAGACAAAGAACAATGGATCGTTGTGGATCGTGGTACACAACCTATTGTTTCGTAGCCTACTGGCACACATTTGACTGGTACACAACCTACTAGTACACAAACTACTAGTACACCACCTACAGGTACGTTGAAGGAAGATTGGGAGAAGTTGGAAAAAAGAGCAAGGAGTACTATTCGACTCTGCCTGGTAGATTCAGTGTTGTTGAATGTCTTGGGAGAATCTACGGCCAAGGAACTATGGGATAAGTTAGAGAATTTGTATCAATCAAAGTCCCCGGTAAACAAGTTGTTTCTTTGAAAGAAGGGATGATTTTAGGGGCTAAATTTCGCTAATGGGATAATTTTCCATGGTTTTTCCAAACACGAGATTCGCTATTTTAAAAATAATTCACCCAAATTCTATAGGATAAAATTATTTTACCTTAAAAATCGCCAAAATTTTATAAAAAATATAAAAAATACTTAGAAATTTGAATATTTTTACAAAAATATCGTCGAGCATTTATAGTTGACATATGAAGGATTAGTAATATTCACCAAGGTTTCTACATTTTAATATAAGTTTCCATCCTTAAAATCATCCCTGTTTAAAAGAAGTTGTATCATCTTAGGATGGAAGATGGAGATTCTATGATAGAACATATAAATGCCTTTAATACTCTGGTAAGTCAACTCGTATCTGTTAATATTATGATTGCAAAAGAAGATAAGTGTATTACTTTTCTATGTTCTTTTCCAAACTCTTGGGATAATCCGGTTGTAGCAATTGGTAGTACCACTCAATCTACATTGAAGTATGAGGATGTAGTTGCATCCTTGTTATCTAAAGAGATGAGGTGGAAAAACATGGATGGTCATAGCACATATGCTTTATTTGTAAGAGGTCGTACCCAAGACAGGAATCCTGGTAAGTCTTCGGGGGGGAGATCTAAATATACAGGTAGATCTAAGTCTCCAGGAAAATCTTTGAAGAAATGTTGGAAGTGTGGTAAAACAGGGAATTATAAGAAAGATTGCAAGTCTAATATGGTTGATAAACCAAAGGGATCTGATAGTACCTCTTCCACAGAGGTGAAAACCTCTACTAAAGAAGGAGGTGATGTTTACCTAGCATCTACAGGTACACATGCAGACCATGATGTATGGTTGATTGACTAAGGTGTGTCATATCATATGACTCCTCACAGGGAGTGGTTATGTGAATATGAAAAATATGATGGTAGTGATGTATTCATAGGAGATGACTCGAAAACAAAAATCATGGGACGTGGAATGGTTAAGTTGTTGCTAAAAGATGGAAGGATTAGAAATCTCCCTGGGGTTCTGCACATTCCAAAACTAGTGAGGATCCTAATATCTGTAAGCAAGTTGGATGATGCAGGAGTGGATACTATATTTGGGAAAGGGCGCTTGCAAGATAGTACAAGGGGAAATGGTGTTGATGAGGGGAGTTCAGTGTGGAAATATGTACAAGTTGTTGGGAATCACTTATACTAATGGGTGTAATGGTTCTATTGTCCCTGAGCAAAGAAATGAAGGACAAAAGACCAATACTGTCCCTGAAAAGAAGACCATGTTGTGGAATCAAATACTGGGGCATATTGGAGAAAAGGGCCTTCGAACACTACACAGTAAAGGTATGGTTGAAGGTATGTCTAATTGCACTCTAGATTTTGATTTCTGTGAACATTGCATATATGGTAAACAGAATCAAGTAAGATTCCCATCTGGTGCTATAAGAGAAAAGGGGATCTTAGAGTTGATACACAATGATCTGTTTGGACCTGTTCCTATTCCATCCCTAGGTAAATTTGTGGATTATGTTTCATTCATAGATGATTTCTCAAGGAACACATGGATTTATTTTCTTAGAAAGAAATATGAGGTATTTGATAAATTTAAAGAGTTTAAGGCTCTGGTAGAAAATCAGAAAGAAAAGAAAATAAAGGTATTGAGGAAAGATAATAGTGGAGAATTCTGCAGTGTTACAACCCTAAAATGCACTAGACATACATACCTGGCATTAGACTATCTTACTATCTTTGCCAAGCCATCATTGAATAGCTCTTCTAAAAAACCATTCTCTTGAAGATGTATGCTAGTTGCACCACTACAGCCCGCGTACACACTCTAGTTGCACCACTACTGCCCACGTACACACACTAGCTGCACCACTATTACCCGCGTACACATGCTAGTTGCACCACTGCAGCCCGTGTACACTTACAAAAAATGTGAAAAATAAAAATTGCAAAGGGATACAGGCTTTTGGGATGTTACCTAACTATTTGACTGCCCATAGCCAATCACCCAACCGTTACTATCTTTTTTGGCCTATAAAAGAAGGTGTTGGGGTCCCATTCCAGGAGGAAGCAAGAGAGCAAAGAAACTCTACCCATTTCAGTATTCCCCCTTTGCCCCAATATTTTGCATCCACATTGTGAGTTTGAGCCAGAATTCCCTTTTCCTCCATTGAGAACCCTTGCCATTCCCATAGAGAGGACTGAAGAGAAGAATACATGGAAGTAGTTGGTGCATAGTGAAGAGGAGCTGAGGACTGAGTTCAAGGACCTGGGTTCCTCTTCACTATGCACCAACTGCTTCCACGTATCCTTCTCCTCTTCAGTCCTCTCTAGGGGAATGGTGAGGGTTATCAATGGAGGAAAAGGGAATTATGGCTCAAACTCACAATGTGGCTACAAAATATTGGGGCAAAGGGGGAATACTGAAATGGGTAGAGTTTCTTTGCTCTCTTGCTTCCTCCTGGAATGGGACCCCAACACCTTATTTTATAGGCCAAAAAAGATAGTAATGGTTGGGTGACTGGCTATGGGCGATCAAATAGTTAGGTAATGTCCCAAAAGCCCGTATCCCTTTGCAATTTTTATTTTTCGCTCTTTTTGTAAGTGTACGCGGGTTGTATTTGTGCAGATAACCTATGTATGCGGGCAGTAGTGGTGCAGCTAGCGTGTGTACGCAGGTTGTAGTGGTGCAACTAGCATACATATTCAAGAGAATGGTTTTTTAGAAGAGATATTCAATGATGGATTGCCAAAGATAGAAAGTAAGATGGCTTGATGTTAGGTATGTATGTCTGGTGCATTTTAGGGTTGTAACATGCAGAAATCATGAATTCGAAGAATTCTGTAAGAAGTGTGGTATATCAAGGCAAAAGACTACTCATACACATGTCGGTAGAATGGAGTTGCAGAAAGGATGAACAGGACACTAATGGAAAAAGAAAGGAGCATACTTAGTGGTGCCAAATTAGGACAATAATTTTGGGCAGAGGCAGTGGGTACATCATGTTACCTGGTCAATCGATCACCCTCATCAATGTTGGATGATAAAACTCCACAAGAGGTATGGTCTAGAAAGAAACCCTCTCTTGAACATCTTAGAGTGTTTGGTTGTGATTTTTATGTACATGTTCCAAAGGAAAATAGGAGTAAGCTGGATAATAAAGATGAAAAGTGTATCTTTATTGGTTATAAAGATGGTGTGAAAGGCTATAACCTTTGGAACCCAGAAACTAAGAAGATTTTTTGAAATCTATCCTCCAAATTTGACATGAAGGATCTCGATGCTACTAACTTCATTCTAGGAATGGAGATTAAAAGAGATCATGCAAAAAGGAAACTCTGGTTGAATTAGAGAAAATACGTTGAGACGATATTGCAGAGGTTTAATATGCATGGAAGTAAATCGGTCAAGGTTCCTATTCCTATAGGTGTAAAGTTATCTGCAGATCAGTGTCCCAAGACACAGGAAGAAGAAGAGGGCATCTCCCATGTTTTGTATGCCAGTGTAGTTGGCAGTTTGATGTATGCAATGGTCTGTACTAGACTGGACATTGCACTTGCAGTGGGAGTTTTGTTGAAATAATGTAACTGCGAAGTGTATTCTAATTATTATTGTTGTATTATTTATTAGATCAATCCCCTATTGCAGATTGATCATGTCGGCTATTATAAATGACCAAATCTCATTTTGTTGATTGGTCAAACCCTAATTATAATGGGCTAAATAAGAAGTTGGCCCCAGAATTATTAAAGGTGGTTATAACCCCCCAGAATGAGAAGTCCACCCAGCTAGAATATATTAAAGTGGTTATAACCACCTAGAAGAAGAAGTCTACCCTTCTAGTGAAAAGACACCTATGTCCACACGTGCCAGAATTGTATAAATAAAGAGGCTAGCGCCTCATTTGTACATACACTCACTTGTTCATTGAGAAGCAAGTTTTGGAGCTACAGTTGGAGGAGAGAGAGAGAGAGAGAGGTGCATTCTTGGGAGAGGACTTCCTGTATTTGTTTGAGTTATCTCTTGGCATTGTATTGGCTATCTATAAGGAAGTTTTGTTGGGTTTTCTCCCCCATGAGGGTTTCCCAGGATAAATGATCTGTCTCTTGTGATTGTGTATTTCTCAGTGATCCTATCTTATGCTATTGTTATCTAGTGAAATTCAAAGAACTCTAATAATATATTAAACCTTAACATGGTTTCAGATCTAAGATGAAGAGAGCATATTTCACAAGAGAAAGAGAAAAATGTCACTGTTGTCATACATGCAAATTAGGGATTTTTATTGAAGAAGAGTTTCAGCCTCAAAACCATCTAGAAATGTGTGCCCTAACCCAAGGAGTTCTTTGGCACCTTCGGCGCAACTTTTCAGTGGCTAGATCTCTCTAAAAGTGAAACCCTAGTTTTCACCGGTACCAGAAAACCAGATCACCAGAAGTATTAGAAAACTAGAAGTACCAAAAAACCAGAAACACCAGTCCAGAAATCCACTAGTCAAGTTCGAGGAGGTAAAATTTGGATTTTTAGAAATCTGACTACACCATCTTACTCGTCTCAGCTCAGCGCATCTATCCCCTAGATCAGAATTTCAAAATTTGAAGTTTGAAAAATTAGGGTTTCTGTTGGATTACTGAGAGGGGAGGTGAATCAGTAATAGCGTAATTATAATCCTTTTTCTTCAAATGTTATATCAATGTAGAATTATCATCTAATAATGAGTAGTAAGAAATAAACAATCACACACATACACAGTACACCAATGTTTTACGTGGAAACCCAAATCGGGAGAAAACCATGGAATTCTTTTTCTTATATGTCTTGAAGAATTACATTCATTGGAAGCACCAACTTCCTTTGTTTTCTAGATGCAACTGGAAGGAGGCTCCAACCCCCTAGTTTCTCAGGCTACAACCTCAGGGAAACTCCAACTCCCCAATTCTCTAGCTACAACTAGAAGGAGGCTACAACCCACTATGTTCTCCGGCTACAACCGAAAAGTGGCTACAACCACCTGTCCTTTCCCCGTCCTGCCACCCTAAAGTAGAAGTAGAATGATGGAACCACTGTCACACTATCACTGTGAGATATACTGCTATAAACCTGTACCAATAAATATGAACCATGCATCAACCATGCATCAACCTGTACCTCAA
>JZKD02S0715394.1:349480-373289 GCA_000966675.3 Picea glauca | reverse complement strand
ATGTGCCCAAAATGACCTCTTCAGTGAATTCCATTGACTTATAGCTCAAAATAGTCAAAATCATGGAAATTGTCGGAATGCAACGAAACCAAAGCCAATCTGTGCGGAATGGCTCGTAATGATGGAATATGATCATCAATGGAAGATGGACCCTACAATGCCTCTCAAATACCCTTGTACTCGCTCTAGCACCCATCTGGCTACTCTAGTCATCATAAATCTCTACCCTGTGATGATGTCCCAATGTGGGGACATTACACAGAACCAGTTGCAGTATCAATTGCAGTTGCAATACTAGTTGAAGTATCTATTGTAGTACCAGTTGCAGTCACCCTTGAAGTTTTTAAAGAGTTGTTAATGATTATCGCTGCTGGAATATGGTTCCACTACCTGCAAATGTCGTCAAAGGTATGTACTCACACTTGTTTAAATGATTAAGCTTTAAAGGGTATTTGTAGGAGAAGGGATCTCTTTCCATAGATCTAGAAGGATCTCAAGATCCAACACATTTAGAGGAATAATGCAACCTAGGTGTGATTATTCTGATATGCATATATTTTTTATGACATTATTTTGATCAGTGTTGCATGTTGTAGCTATGACCATCATTCTAACCTTTGATCAAAATCTGACTCAAGGAATTAGATGGATTAAAAGTTGAGATCATAGAGCTTATCCTCTAACCCAACCTTCTGTCAAGATAGCGTATTGTCTTAGTACAGAATATAGGTTGAAGAAAGCACCCATCATATTGAGTGAAGGAGACTTGGAAGAAAAGAAAGCACACTCATTCTTGAGGACAAGGGTCCAGGTTCCAGGTTTGATTAATCAAGTTGATAAGATTCAAAGTTACACATGACAAGTTGATGACTACCCCTTTACAACTAACCACTATAGTTGAGATAGCAATCTTTGAAAAGTATTATACCTGGTAGCATGTGAGCATATAGAGGTAAATGCTTAATGAAACTAACACCTCCTCTAGGAGAAACCTTGTGTGTTAGTTCCAGGTTGCCATGGAGGAATGTTCGATCACAACACTATAGGAGTGTTGACCTCATTTCGTATTGTATCTCTATTGTATCTCTTACCTTTAATCTTTGCTTCAGACAAGTTACAAGTGATATCTCTAAAGGAGCCACTGTGATGATTGTTCGTGCTATTGATTTATCTACTATTATAAAAAGGATATTATTCTTTCTTGTTGTTTTGTTGACCTTGTTCCAAGTCACTGGTGATAACCCTGAGGAAGCTATAGTGAAGGTTGCAGAAGGCAATGTATTAAATGAGACACGAAGAAGACTATGTACATGACCATATACACTCATGTACCAAAGAATATGAAGAAGAATCTATCTCTTGAGATTCAAAGTATCTCATATGAAGATTGATTGAAAGGAGAAGAAGGCTCCAAAGATGACCGAACATTAGAACAGGAAGCAGAATTCGTTTGAAGCCTGACTTTGTCTTTCACATCTAGAATTGGTATTCAACACCAAGTATACCCTGTAAGAGATGATGAAGTCCTTATAGACTTAGAAGAAATCGAGAGTAAGCCTGATCTCAGAAAGGATCATATGAAGAGACAACTTCCATGACTGGGAGACAGATGCCATGAGAAGACTAGATCGTAGCTTCAGAAATTTCTAGGAGATATGAAATCTCCTGGGAAAATTCCCTTGTTTCAATAACAAAGAAGGAAGCCAATCATAAAGACTAGGATATGTATTCTTCCATGAGAAGAGAAGTCAATATTGACTTCCAATATTGATCTATATAGATCAAACATGTTGCAGATGTACAAATCTTGATGTATGACAAGAAGATTCTCCTAGCAAGGGGAGAAGACAATGACGAGACACTTATTGAAGAAATAGTTCCAGTATTTATGAAGACAACTAGAACAACCATGATTCATATATAGTATGAGATGCAGGGGGAGAAATCCCCATATTTAAAATTAGTGGAAGTTGGTGCAGTACATCAGTTGGGTCATGGAGACATGACTATGATAGCATTACCCCCATGTAAGAACAAGAGATATCCTCAGTATTAGTTATTGATCCACTCTCATTTTCAGATGAAATTGTTGCCGTGATAAAATAAGAGGAGTTACTCTCAAATTTTAGTAGCCATAGTGAGAATGAAGTAGTCATTCTCAGCCTTAGATCAATTGTAGGTGCAGAGTCCCAGATTCCAGAAGGAACAATTACAGAGAGAGTAGAGGACATACTCCCAGACAGAGAGACAGATAGTGCCTTGCATAAAGAACATAGAGCTAGAACATGATTGTGCAGATTGATTTGCAGCTGAGAAAATGTACCAGATTGGTACAATGTAATGAGAAAAAATGATTTGAAGATTGAAGATAGAAAGATTCATGTCTGCCAGTTGAAGAAGGATCTGTATGTGTTGAAGCAAGCTCCTAGAGCTTGATATGGAAAAATTGACAGTTTCCTGATGATCTTGGGCTTTACCAAGAGTAAAGATGATTCTAACCTCTACTTCAAGGTTATGAATGATGAGCCGGTAATATTGTTGTTGTATGTGGATGACTTATTCTTAACTAGAGAAGAAAATATCATCACCGAATGTAATAAGAATCTCGCTGTAGAATTTGAGATGAAAAACCTTGGCCTAATGCATTATTTCTTAGGTCTTGAGGTATGGCAGAGCCCAGAGAGAATCTTCCTTAACCAAGGGAAGTATGTAGTTGAAATCCTAAAGATATTTGATATGTTGGAGTGCAAGTCCATGAATACACCCATGGAAACAGAGCTGAAGCTTTTAGTCGACACTTCGTCAGATTTGATTGATGCCACGTTGTATAGACAAATCATTGAATCACTAATGTATCTGACGAACACCAGACCAGATATTTTTTTTGCCGTGAACACCTTGAGTCAGTTTCTGGTAGAACCCAGACATGTTCACCTAGTTGCTGCAAAACATGTGATGGGGTACCTTAAGGGTACATTAGATTGTGGTCTCAGCTATGATGGAGATCATGATTTCACAATGAGTCGGTACACTGATTCAGATTGGGCTGGAAGTGTCTCTGATGAGAAGAGCACTTCAGGATGTTGTTTTAGTTTGGGATCAGCCATGATCTCATGGCAGAGTAGGAAGCAAGACAACATTTCTCTCAGTACAGCGAAAGCATAATACATTGTTACGTGTTCTACCAGCTACGAAGCTATATGGCTTCAAAAGTTGTTGACCGGTCTATTCGACCTAGAGATGGAAGCAACCATGATCCTATGTGACAACCAAAGTTGCATAAAGATGACAGAGAATCATGTATTTCATGAGAAGTCGAAGCACATAGAGATCCGATATCATTACATCTGTTACATGGTGCAGAGAGGAGCCATAAAACTCCAATATGTTAGCACAGATGAACAAGTTACTGATGTGTTGACCAAGCCTCTATCTCGTGTAAAGTTTGAGCACTTTCGAGATAAGCTTGGTATAGTCCAAAAGGACCTCCCTCGAAAGGGGGAGTAGTGTTGTGTTGAGATATGTCAGCCTAGTACTGTGCTTCCAGCTTAATTGCTATGACATAAATCCAATCTAGTACTGTTCTTCCAGCTTAATTGTTGTGTAGAGATATTTCAGCCTGGTATTGTGCTTCCAGCTTAATTGTTGTGACGTAAAGCCAGTCTAGTACCATGCTTCCAGCTTAATTGTTGTGACGTAAAGCCAGCCTAGTATTGTGCTTCCAACTTAATTGTTGTGACGTAAAGCCAATATAGTATTGTTCTTCCAGCTTAATTGTTGTGACATAAAGCCAATCTAGTATTGTGATTCCAGCTTAATTGTTGTGTCATGATTCTATCTTAATTGTTGTGGTGTTTCCAGCTTAATTGTTGTGTGGTGTTTTCCAGCTTAATTGTTGTGTGGTGTGCCAGCTTAATTGATGTGATGATGTGCCAGCTTAAGTGCTATGATGCCATCCTCATGTTGATGATGTGATAGCCTTGTGTTGTGATGATGTGTTGCCAGCCTCATGCTGTGATGATGTGTTCCCAGCCTCGTGCTGTGTTTTTAGACTTTGTGCCGTGATATTGCTACTTTTGATGTTGTATCAGCCTTAAGATGTTATTGATGATGAGGATGTATTAGTGTTATACTAATCCATGTTGTTGCAGTTGATGATGATGATGCCACTTCAACTTCTTGTTGAAGATGATGATGATGATGCCACTTCAGCCTCTTGCTGAAGATGATGATGATGATGCCACTTCATCTCCTGAGTCCTTGCTGAGGATGATGATGATGATATTATTTTAGCTTTAATGCTGAATATGATGATGATGTTACCTTAGCCTCATGTTGATGAAGATGATGATGCTCCAACCTCTATGTTGTGTTGATGATGCTCCAGCCTCTGTGTTGTGTTGATGATGCTCCAGCCTCTTTGATGTGTTGATGATGCTCCAGCTTCTGTGTTGTGTTGACGATGAGAAAAACTTCTGATGATTTATAGATATGCCAGTCAGTGTTCCAAGATGATATTGATGATGTTTTCCTCTCACCCACCTGATGTTGTTGATGATGTTGTCCTCTCTATCGCCTGATGTTGTTGTAGAATACCCTTATTGTTAAGGGGGAGTGTTGAAATAATATAACTGCAAAGTGTATTCTAATTATTATTGTTGTATTATTCATTAGATCAATCCCCTATTGCGGATTGATCATGTCGGCTATTGTAAATGACCAAATCCCCTTTTGCGGATTGGTCAAACCCTAACTGTAATGGGCTAAACAAGAAGTCATCCCTAGAATTATTAAAGGTGGTTATAACTACCCAGAATGAGAAGTCGACCAAGCTAGAATATATTAAAGTGGTTATAACTACCTAGAAGAAGAAGTTGACCCTGCCAGTGAAAATACACCTTCGTCCACACGTGCCATAATTGTATAAATAAAGAGGCTAGTGCCTCATTTGTACATACACTCACTTGTTCATTGAGAAGAAAGTTTTAGAGCTACAGTTGGAGGAGAGAGAGAGAAAGAGGTGCATTCTTGGGAGAGGACTTTCTGTATTTGTTTGAGTTATCTCTTGGCATTGTATTGGCTATCTATAAGGAAGTTTTGTTGGGTCTTCTCCCCCATGAGGGTTTCCCAGGATAAATGATGTGTCTCTTGTGATTTTGTATTTCTTAGTGATCCTATCTTATGCTATTGTTATCTAGTGAAATGCAAAGAAATCTAATAATAGCTTAAACCTTAACAAGTTTTTAGCAGGTATATGTCAAAACCAGGGAAAGAGCATTGGACAGCAGTAAAGAGGGTCTTCAGGTATCTTCGTGGCACTACCAGTTATGGATTGTGCTACTAAGGAAGACCAGTATTGGACAGAGTGGTGGAAATACATGGATTTGTTGATGCAGACTGGGCTGGAGATATGGATCGTAGAATATATACAAGTGAGTATGTGTTTAACCTATTTGGAGGAGTAATCAGTTGGATGAGAAAAATACAGGTTGTAGTGGCACTCTCAACTACAGAATCTGAATACATGGTAACCACTCATGCAAGCAAGGAAGAAGTATGGTTACAGAGATTGTGTTTAGGTATTGGGTTGGTACAACAAGCAGTAAGATTAGATTGTGACAGTCAGAGTGCAATCTTCCTGGAAAAGAACCCAGCTTATCATTTGAAGACAAAGCATATTGATGTTCAGTATCACTTTGTGAGAGACATGGTTGAAGAAAATAAGGTGTTGCTAGAAAAGGTTGACACTTTGAAGAATGTTGTATATTCATTGACAAAGTCTATGAGCATAGATAATTTCTCATGGTGTAGAGTAACAATGGGCATTGATGCTCTGTATTGTTGACTATGTAAGCCTGTGAACCCCCGTATACAAAGAAAACAACACGTGGGAGAATGTTGAGTATGTGTTATATTATTTGCATGTGTGTGTATTTTGGCGCGTTAGATTCGACAATTATGTTGAAAGGTGAAATTAATACAATGAAGAGTTGAAAGGTGTGGCGCCAAGGAAGGCTGGTTTTCTCTTGGTTAAGGGCTTCTAGCGTAAATCTATGTGTACTATGTGTATGAGCCATTGATTAATTTATGTTTTGCTTAAGAATCTGTATGCATTTCTTTACTTCACAGGTTTAAAACTTACACATATAACTGGAAATAATTTTGATTACTACATAACATAAGCAACTTTTGAAACACCATCGAATTTATTCCAATATCAATTTAGAAAACCATAATAATTAAATATATCCTAAACACAATTAAATTCCTACTAAATAGCTCGCAGTAGATAACTGTATGCAGAACAATCCACAAACTATGCTAATCCACAAGCTTTGGAAAAAATTGTCTTCAGCTCTATATGAGCTTCAATATTAAACTTCAAATTAGTTCTTCATCTAACAATCAATCTTTTACAAAAAAATCGTGACCCTTCAATACGAGGTCAACATCCTTATTTATACGAAAAACCCATGCGGAAATAATAACAATGTCTAATTAACAAAAAGAAAACAAAAGATAAAGTGGATTGCATCCACATGGAAGCTATCAATGAACTTCAGTCATCTCAAAGGATTCTCCTCATCATATTCATACCACTGGGAGTAGAGATCCTCACATGTATGCAGATGTGGGAAATGATGTTGATCCATCGACATGCAAAGCTTATCCTTCATTTCCATCACCCGATCTCTGAATTGGTCTATCTCGGAGCCTAGATGTTATAGGACCGATGCAACCCCTATCGGTCCATCGATGAATCTCTTAACTTGTCCCTTTTCAAAAATTTTGATCTCACGAACCTCAGTCTCAAATTTTTCATCGAGGTCCTTGAACTACGAGACTATGGTGCGAAGGTTAACAAAGTTGTCGGGTATGGAAAACTCTAGGAACTGAAGGTTCCTCATTTTTTATTTATGATGTCCAAATTCCCTAGACATTCCTCCCATATTTCTCACATTCTTTGTTGTGGCTCTACCACCAATTGTGTCCAATATTCTGCCACTATTTTGAACCTGATTAGACTCTCATCTGTGAGCAACCTGATACCATGTTTCTCTTCTCCTTGGCCTTTATGGATCTCTCTGATGTATTCGATTTGATCATGCACCTGATGAGATTTTTCATACCACCTCATCATGTCCTTGTAAGCTATTAGGCCAAACAAGGTCTCTTCCTGATAGCCAATGATACAGGTCATGGAAATTTTTCTTTCATATTTGAATTGGCCATAAATCTCCCTCAGCTTGACCTTTAGGAACTCGACTACAAGGTTGTGTCTTGATAATATTTTACTTGATGTATGAGGCTTACCAACTCTTCCCTCATAGAATCCATCTCTCGCTCATCTTCTTTCACTTCATCGATGGAAATATTGGATATATCCATTCCAACTCCCAACAATTCACTTACTCTGGACTACTCAACATTCAGCATGATTTTCTGTGTGGTGCTCATCATAGTGTTGTCCATAGTAATTCTTCTTTTCTTGCTGGTCCTCTTGACTATTACTCATATTTTCCTATCCTAATCTATTTCCTGGACATTGGCCACTTCATCTACAGGCTCTGGGATTGGATGATCTCCCCACGACAGGGCATTGCTTAGACTTTTTGTTGTGTGGAAATGTTCAATTATTGGCTCCTTTCCCCTGTCAATTCTTGCAACCTGGTTGTAAAACATATCCTCTCAATCCTATGTTGTTGAGGGCTGCTCAGGTCCTCTTTTTGTTTCCATCCCTGTCTTAGTGAGCGGATCTTCAATTTGTTCAATGTTGAGTGTATTTTTTGTGACCTCCTATATTGTGGTTTCTACCGAAGTTGTTGTCCCTAGGGGTGAATATTTTGTTGGAGGTTTTGTTATGGTATTATTGGATTTGTTGCTACCTTCTGTCTCTTTATCAACATATCCTTTGTTAGTTTCACTCCCAGATGGGTTTCCAACATCGGGGTATATTTTCTCTCCCTCTTTACCTTGTTTCCCATTATTTGTGATGGAAGTCTCATTGTCATTCTCACTTTATCCCCTAGAGATTTTGTTGACTCTCTATCTTGTGGTTCATTCTATCCTTTCTTACAACTTTCCACTTTAGCCAAAGGTTGTGAGATCTGATATGAAGAAGTGATATAACCTTTAGTTTTATTCAGATTTTCCCCTATGTCCAAGGGTTGCGGTCCTTGAGACATTTGTGTATTCAGTATCTTTGAACTACCTCATTTAAAATAGGAATTGTAATATCTACATCCTTAGGGTCACTTTTGTATATTGTGATAAAGTCATCAATCACAGGTGTTATCCTCCTCAAGATAGATGGATTTGTTGAAATTGCCACTGCTGAATTAGTTCTCGGTTCTCCTATTGGTGCTCGCTCCAAACTCTGTTTTTCATCATATTCCCTAATTGAAGTATTTCCTACGGTTTCTATCTTCCCTTCCTCCCTAAGTGTAACTGGGGTTATTACTATGGATGCTACTTCCTAAAGATAATGGATTTTCCTTTGCAATTGCATCATCCTTTCGGCTTCTTCCAAGAGTATTTGTGATTCCAACCTTCCTGCAATCTGCTTTTTATTTTCACCTTGATCTTGTACAACTGCCTCCATTTTTTGTTCTAACAATTCCAATTGTTCATTCCCAGGCAAGGCCATGAATCTAATTAATTCTAGTTTTTCTCTCCTTTTCAACACTTCATCCCAGTTCAAGGAATTCTCTGTGAATATCTCATCCTCAATACTATCATGCACATATAACTAATGAGATACAACCTTATTAGCATGTTGATCCACTAATTTCTTGGGATCATGTTTCATGTATCTCCTAGTAAACAACCTATACTCTATTTGATTTTGAGCTTCTTGCATGGCCTGTGTGGTGTCCTTCACAAAATGGTATCCTAAATAAAACCCATAAGGGATGAATACCCTTTTCTTGTCCTTTACCAAGGAGGCATTGAAACCTTGTAGTATGGTCTAGTAGCAAATTTCTCCAAGCACCAACTCGTCTGGCACATGGGATGGTAGTAAGTGTGGGCCACTGATGGCTCCAAAGATTTAGATGTAGGTTCTTCTTTATTCTAGGTACCAATGTCCAATCTTTGATATCACTCTCCTCACTGCCTCAGAGAGCCTTGGGAAGTCTTGTTTAAATATTATTGAATGTACCCGAACTATAAATCCATCACAAATTGTAGTGATCAATATTTTGTACATGTTTTCCATAAGACACTAAAATAAACATGGATTGGAAACTCAAAGACATGACAGCTTAAAATCAATCATGGGAGCACATTCCTAGAGAATATTTCATATAGAAGATAAGATTCCATAAAAAATGCAGGGGTTTCTCCAATTTTTGGATTATGCATTTCCTCTATCCCGGTGCTCAATTGTTTGGAAATAATGTCTCCCTAGTTAAAAATTATCTCGGACATAGTCACTGTGTAAGCCAAAGGAACACATACCTCAGAGAACCTGGAGCAATTCTTTTCCCTATATAACTGAAAAATTAGGGCCATCAATAACATGTAGGGTTCCCTAAGGTTCATTGTATTGTACCACCCTGAGGCTCGGTTTAAGAACTTCTTGTGTTCCCCCCACCAGGATGGCTGCAATTGTCTATCGTTATGGCACTCGTAGAACTCAACAACAAAATCCATATTTATATTGACCTTGGAATCCTTAAGTTTATAATATGCACTCACCTATGTTGGAAACAAAAAGCTAATATAGTCTCCATATCTGTTGTTTATCAGGAAGTTCTCTGCATTTGTATGGTGGATGATCCATTCTAATATTTCCACACATGGTAGAACATGGGTCCTAGATGCCACCATATATAGTGAGGAACATTTGATATTTTGGAACATCTGGTCACCTAATTCCCTCACCTCCGGGTCACTATGAGGAGTAAACTCTGGAAAGTCATCGTGGTGAATTATGTTATACAAATCAAGCCAAGTTGGCAGGAGTACCTTGGACGTCATGCTAGTTTATGTATCCTTGAAGAGCGGATGTGGGTTCGTTGGCTTATTCTGAAAAATGTTGATCATTGGTTGAGCGCTAGGAGAAAAATCCAGTTCCTTAGTAGCTGAGATGGAATTCTTTCTATCCTGCTCACTTCCTCCCTTTGAATTCTTTGGTGACTGACGAGTCATTGTTCATCGGGGCGACATTTTCCTGCAACAACATAACTTAATTTAGATTCCCTCATATCAAAACTTTCAAAGGGAAGGAAATTTTCATTCATACCTACCCACAAAGATATTTTTTTTGGTTTGAGTACTTATTGGTCCCGAGATTTGTAGAAGAACACAAAATAACTTAGTTATTGAGTGAAACTTGACTAGTTGCGAGCTATAGTGAGAAAATCTCAACATTTACATGCAAATAATAATAAAAATTGCCAAACACATTCAAATAAATAGCTGCTAGCCATCCCATCTGAGCTCGTCATCATTGAGTGCAAAATATATCTAATGTGGATCTTCATTAATTACCTATGTCCCTTGTGCCAGCTTTGGAAGTTAATGTGATGTAGGGGTCGGTGGCACGGAGGAACATTGGAATGTTTTACCGGTGATTTCAAATGTTCATTAGTTTCCGTGCAACAAAATTCAAGATCAGGGATCGGGTATCTTGTTTACTCAAAGATTTAGTGACTTGCACATAGTTAGGTTGTCAATCCCAATAGAGACGAAACATAGGCATAAGTGATCTGGTTTGTTTGACTTAATCGAGATGTGGAAATGGAAGTTATAGATCAGTTGAGATCATAAAAAAGGTGTGTGGATAGGAAATCTAAAATGGATGGTTCAGATCAAGTGTAGATGTCTTCAACAAGACCAAATGGATGGCCCAAATCACCGCTAATTATGTTATGATCAGACATTGGCAAGGGAAGAAACACAATGATAACGAGTAGGTTTTTACCCTTTAGCTTACCGATGTCATTGTCTATCGATGATCGATGCTTTCTTTGTTCTTTCCCCTTTTTATCATGTACAATGTTAGGCATCGACGACCGATGTCTATCGACATCAGTGGAGGCCTCTTGGTTCGTCAGTGTGTGTTTTCATGCTGACATCGCCAATGCATGATGTTATCAACGTCGGTGATATTACAAGTGAGCTGTATTATTATTGCATATGTTCTCTGACTCAGTTGACGCTCGATGTTGATCGACATTGGGTTTTTTGAGAAGTAGCCTTTGGGCATTAATAAACCCATATTTTAACAGTAACTTCAAAGGCATTTTTGGGAAAATCATTAAGCATCAATATTTTTTCTTCATTTATGTCCTGCATAGTCTTTTATGGTGGTGAGTAATATTAAGTTAGGGGAAATTCCAAACCATTAAAATGAAGGGGACAAGGATAGAAAATCATCAAGATTCTACAGAAATCAAAGCTCAAAGACAAAATTAAATAAAAGAAGTACCCAAAAATTATAGAATTTTAAAGGTCTGTTGAGTGCTCAACAATTGGCTGGAAATGCTCTAGTCTACGTATGGATAGTTCATAGGGAGTGAATCATTACTCACATGGTGATGAGAAAGGCCTTCGTCGATAGAGAAGGATTGTAGACAATCCTAAAGGCTTGGTAAGCCTTAGGAATTACTTAGGGAAGACCCAAATTTGGCTACGGAATCCCATGTCTTTCCCCAAAAAGAATCACAACCATCAATTTCAACACAACGAAGTAATCCTAGTTGTTGGTTGGGGTTCCTCACATTCAAGGGCTTGCTGAGGATCAATACCATTGTCAACCATTGGATCCATCGGGATGGGTGTCAAACGATATGAGTTGTTGATTGCAGTAGAGACGTCAGAGTAGCCTTGGATATGGTACTCTGATGGAAAGGATCCAAGGAGAAATCATGGCCATTGATTGGAGTTGGCATCATAGGATCTTGACTGTTGGTCGAAGCATGTAGACATTGAAGCATTCTAGGGATGGGATGTTGGAGAACTCGAACAAGCGGAACTCTAAGGAGCCAAATCCATTGTTGTATACATTGGAGAATACTTCAGAGTGATCTTGAGTGGTGATCACACCGGGTTCATCGGATTTGGTTTGTCGAAGTAGCCTTGGCTAAGGCACTACGATGGGAGGACTCTGAGGAGTAATCTTGATTGTCAATCAGAGTCCAGCTAAAAGATAATATTGAGCATAGAACTTGGTGGGTCTCACCTGGACAAGGCCAGGAGAAGGGTGACATCATGCTGATGAGGGTGACATCACCCATCCAATGCATAAATAACATGTGTCAGTACATGGAAGGAATTTCTAGTGGTCAATGATGACATGTATACCACATTATTCCACATGGATGGTTCGCGTATCAGGTGGTGATTGTGCCACGTGGAAAAGTGTTTTTCACTTTGAGGTGGCGAGAGGTGACATGGCCTGAGTGCCATGTGTCAAGCCAAGTGACAAAGTTGAGTAGGGCCACATGTCCTGGTGCCAAATCGTATTCATATGTCATCTAGGGATAGGCTGATAGAGTTAAATTGGGTCCCCCTTAGATGAGGAGGTCCTTTGGACCTTGATTTAGTCGTAGTCGTTAGATATGTGAGTAGTAGATCTGGACCATTGATAGTTCATAGAACCTAGGTGTAATATAGGATTTTGATACTCACATACATTATCAGAGGTGTAAGGTGGGTGAACTGGGAGAAGGTCAGAACTTTGATGACACAGGAATCAATGATACAATGAGATATATTGATTTGTTGATTGGGCGAGAGGATATCCACCATTGATTCCTGTGAGACTTGTTCAAAAGAGGAGTAAGGAGGTGGACATCATGATGACATAATGGCACCAGCATGGAAGACAGTGTGGCCAACAGTGAAAAATTTCACTAAATGATTAGTCAATCAGGAGAGAGTGGGCCCAAATGGGTGCAGAGGTCCTTTAGACCTCTGCTTCAATTATGACCATTAGATCTACAGGTGAGTGAATCTAGACCGATGATGTATAAGGAATCATCATCAGAGGTAGAAGGATAATGAGTGGGGTATTAAGTAGAGAATGTCAACGATGATATAGTTCAGAGATCATTGAGAGTCATCGATCTTGGTGGGGATGTGACGATGGGATCTATACCATTGATCTAGATGCATTGTCGTTGGGGATTGAGAGTGGACCTATTAGGAATTGGTAAGGAACACCAAATTCAATGAAAGGATAATAATATTCGGACCATTGGTTGGTGCAAGGTGGATATTCAATCTCAACCATCGATATGTCGTGGTCCCACCCATTTATCCTAGAATTGAAAAGGGACGAGTGGTAATTGTTGTGTGCGTTAGGATCGTCAATTCAAATAAAGTTGTTCAATGATTGGTTCGAGGACCTTCATATTGAAGGAGTGATAACTCCCACATAAGTTAGAGTCATAAACTCACTCAAGGTCATTGGATTCTTGGCCTAAGAACTCTCGGATCTAGGGGGGGTGTTGGCACAGGGGCAGACCAGGGGTTCAACGCTACAACAATGAACCAACAAAACCCTAAATATTGTCCCTTTCAAAAAGACCTGCAAAGCAGATGAGGTCTCACCCGAGGTAGAGGCAGGGGTAGTTGCAGGACTCTAGTGTCTACAACCTTAGCTGGGACACAGATCTATGACTGTAACACCTTAACAGAGAACTTAGCAGTTATAGTTCAACAATATCCAGCCTTAGTTTACAACACAGTTAAATCCTACTTACAACACATCGCAGTACTTCGTCTAGATCTAATATATTTAAGAACTAAGCACATTTACATAGGTTAGATCTAACATCCATCCACATTATTAAGAACAAAGCATCAACAGATCTATCTATCATTCATCTATATTAAATCACTTAAGAAAGTAAACTCATAAACACATCAAGAAATTGCACACAACATAGCAACACAGGATATACGTGGTTCACCCCTACCCTGGGGATATGTCCACCAACTCTTCTCTTCTTTATTATCTTTGGTCAAGATTCATACAAGCACATAGCATCAAAATCCTACTCTGCAGAAGACAGGAGATCTGTGTGCACTCCACCAAATCCTCCTTCTCCGAGCTAGGGTACAACACTAAGCCTTTACATAGTCTCTTATAGTTACTTGCACTTAGACTTGCAAGCCTCACATAGTATGCCCAAAGCACTTGCAGTCATTACTTGCAGTTAGCATAGCACCAAAAAAAAATTCTCCATTTTCTTACATCACCTAGAATTTTATTTATACATTACAAAAAGGACCTAAATATCGGTAAACCCATGGGCCGACATCCCATACCCGTTACATAAACCCAAAACCCAAAAATCCCTAAAAAGGGGTCGAGATCCCATGATATCCACTTCGTCTTGCACTATGACTTCGACAGCCTGTCTAAGTCCCAAAAATAAGTCAAACATGACCAAGAATCCTCAAAACTTGGTCAAGGGCCAACAGGCCCCCAACACTCAGCTATGACTCATCCCGAGTCACTCTCGTCTGGGTAGTTCTGCTTCAAAATTCTCAAGCTTGGCTTGAGTTGCCTCAACTTGTTGCTATGCCATAGCCTCCTGTTCAGCGAACTCTTGGATAACAGCTTCAGTGACAGGTCCCTCTAAGCGTTGTTCAATTGTAGTGATGACTTCCTCCAGTTCTGCTCCTCGGCTTTCAATCTCTACGAACATTTGGAAAGCTTCATCCTGTATAGGTTGGAGCCTCTGAGTCACTTCCATGACTCTTCTCTGAATGGTGTGGACCTGCTATTAAGTAGTGTGCTGCTCTTGGGATTGCTTCATCCTTTCAATAGCTGACAGGGGCTTCAACTGTGCATGTATTATTTCTTCTTTCTGCTTCGCCTCCTGGAGCTGTGACTCTAGTGCCTTCAGTTATGGATTCTTAGTGAGTCGCTCATAAGTCTAGGCATTGTGATCACTTAGATGTTTACATTCCATGGCAAGGGCCTTTATTCTCTCAACTGTGCTCTGGGCAGTTTCTTCTCTTTGATCCCTTACATCCTGCAGAGCGTTGAGCACTATTCATAGCTATAAGGCTACTATTCTTTGTTATAGCTGCTAGATAGCTTCCGTGAGCTGCTCTACTTGATGCTCAACTTGGTCTTCTACTTTTGGATCTAAGATTGTCATAGAGTGAAGTGCTATGTTGACTACTTCTTTCACTTCGAGCTTCTCTGCAAGCAACTGTTATTTTTTCTTGCTGAATTTGTGCTTTCTCTTCTTCAAACTTTATCTGGAGAGAAACCTTCTCCTGCTCTACAACTCGACATTGTTATACAAGTACTTACAGCACTTGCTTCAAGGTCTGGGTGGATTGTTCTGTCTCTTCTTGTGTGCGATGAAGGTGAGATTCGATCGCATCAGCTAGTCAGTGGAGTTGGGCTAGCTCATCTCCCAACTCAGGTTCTCTCGGTGGCAGGGGGGCAGTGGACACTGCACGAATGGACTGAAGGGCCTGCTGTACCCTTCAGAGTTCAAACTCAATTATGTCATACATCTCCTCCTACTTGGCTTCTTTTTTCTGCAATATTTCATGTGAGGCATCGTTTACAGCTATGATGATGAAGTCAAATTCATCCACAGTGAGGACAGTTTGCATCTTTGTCAAGGTGTCTCTATATTTCTTTTGGGAAGAGGGTTTCGGGGGAGAAACCTTCCTCTTATTCAGGGGATCAGCCTCATCTCTAAGTGGTGTTACTTCTCCTTGATTCCACCCATCTTCTTTTACATTTATCTCTTCTACTTCATCCTCACCCCATCAGCTAGGTGATACTGAAGCAGTCTTTTTTGAGGCGTTGCTTAAGTCTTGGACTTCATCGGTCTTTTTCCTTCTGCTGGTTCTGGGCGTGTCATGTTCTTTGTGAGAAACCTTTGAGCTATCAACCTCGGGGTCAGACATCTCTACAGGGTCAGCAGGGATAAGGAGGTCTGCTGACCAATCCTTAGTTATCTCCTTGAGGTCCTCTTCAATGAGCTTGTAGTATGAATGAAGCTCCTCTTTGTGCTCATCTTCTCGCATGGTGATGTAGATGAAGTGTCGATCTATGTGGAACTTCATAAGGGGTTGGAACCACTATAGGGTGTTCAGAGTCATGCGAGGCTTAGCTTCGATGGCCCTCTTCAGCTGGAGATAATATGTGTGAAAAATTACGTTCGACTGCCACTGTTTTCCCATATCGCTTGAGTACCAGAGCATCATGAACTTCGCAGTGAGTTGGGCAAATGGTTCAATTTCCAGGAAGGTCGCACCTTCTGGCATCTCCCAAGCAATAAATGCGATGAGGATCAGGAGCTAGCTAAAATGGAACTCGTAGCCCTGATCCTGTGCTTCACGACAGTCTAATTCTAGCTGATTAACTAGGTACTTCGCCCAGTTCATCTGTAGGCCTTCCACACATTTCCCTATGAGGTCAACAACAAACCCTGTGACCTACGTGGGTCTGTTCTTTCTCACAATATTTTCGGCTATTAATTGGCATGCTAGGTGCATTGCGCCATTCTGGATGGAAGATACTTTGTAGCCTCGCATCCCCTTCTCAACATCGTCGTATGTATCCTTGATCTTCTGTGCTAATGTGTGATCTGTGGTTTTTCCTGGGTAGAATTCCTATGGGTCGGGTCCTTGCATACTTAATCTGGTGATCCAATGGATCAGCATTGGATCGACTATGATACAGTGGTCTAGCCATAAGTAGTCACCATGGTAACATGAAAGTAGAATCTTGACATGGGCGTTGACTTCATGGTGCCTTCCGAAGTGTGGGATCTTCATTACATTCAACAGGGTGGACTGTGCGAGGTTCATCGTCCATGGATGAGGGATTATTTTTGAGTTCTTCCCCTTCATCTTGGTCAAGTATTTATACGGGGTGAGCATACTATGGTTCTTTCGATCTCCTAGGTTGAATTCATTGAACTTCAACATTGTGATCTTGTCCCACTGTGCTCAAACTACGCGTATCCCCTTCGGAAGGTACGCAGTAACCATGGTGTACTCAAAATCTCTAGGCACATTATCATGACTCACCATGCCGACCAAGGGCGATATGTAATCGAGTAAGATGGTCGGGATTAGCTTCACATTTGCTAGGTCATCTCTGTGCTTGGTTCTCTTTTATGTTGTCGATCGGGATGGTCTAGATCCAAGAGCAGTCAACGGAGAGGATTTCACTCCTCTCATCGATGATGCTTGTACACCCATAGCCATTACCCTTTTAGACATTACTCTTTTAGTCATGAGGTCGATGAGTACCTCCTTCACAGACTCTTCGACTGTGCTAAGTTCTTTGGATATACACAGTCGTGGTTGAATATCTTTGTTTTGAGGAGTAACTACTCAATGCAACAGGATGGATGGTGATAGTTCGATGATCACTGTTTGAAATCAACTAATATGTAGGCTCAGATAATCACGGTTAGCAAAAGTGTTCTCGGTGCAAGGCTTGACGGAATAAGTAGATAACTTGGTAATGGATCTCTCCAATGAGAAAGAATCCTTCATTAACTCAGTTTTGTCCGTTACAACGCAGTCCCAATGGTCTGATGGCGAGATTTCTTACCATAAATGTCATTCTAACCGTTCGCAGTGTCGGTCTAACGGTTATACTATTTCCAACGGCTATATTGCTTCGCCATGGCGAAGTGCCATGTGGCATTGTTCTGATATCCTGACAAAGTTCCAGTTTTACAAAAAAAAAATGCTGCAAAGTTCCTTATGGAACCTTCTGTAATTTCTCGATCTTGGCTCTCTTCTTATTGAGCTTTCTAGCCTTTCTCCCAGTGAGATTTGTCTCAGTATTCCTTTTTTCATTCTAATTCTTATCCTCTTTTGGCATAGTAACTTCGTGTTGTTGAGATTCTTTCCTAGGATTCAGGGGCAATACTTCTTCTCTATCTGGGTTAGGTGCTTCAGTCTTCTATGAGTCTTCTTGTTTTCTTCCAACTTCGACATCCAAGTTTCTGGTTTTAAATAACTTCGATTTGTTCTCCTATTCTACAATCAAGTGTGCGATCCTCCTAGTCATGAAATCTTTCAACTCTTGCTTCTTTTTCTCTAAGACCTCTTCTTCTTTCCTTCTGGCCTAATCCCTTTCAATCCATGGTTTCCCTAGTAATATAGGAAATGGAGCGGTGTTCTCAATAAATTTAATAATCTCAAAATCTTCCTCTGTCGAAGTTCCATGAGAACTCATAGATATATGGATGAGTCTTCCACATAAGGTTATCAAATTTCTTCTAAATAATCCTATTCCTCTCAATGAACAAATCATAGCAGGCTTTCCTAAAGTTTCCCAAGTTCTTTCTATCATAATATTTACCTGTGTTTCCTTATCCAGAACACATTCAATGTCAAAGTCTTTGATTCTTGCTTCTATGTACTCTTTTTCTTTGAATATCTCTGGTAAGTTGATATGTCAGTGATCATTCAAGGTTTCTTTCATCTAGAGTAATACATTCTCTGATTCTTTCTAGGGTTCTACCATAATCTTAGTTTCTTGATCTACCTTAGGGTTTTCTTGTCTCATATTTATTCTTTCAACCTTTGCAATCATTATAGGGCAATCTAAAAATTCATGGTCCATAGCTTTACAACAAAGACAACTAGGTCTTCTACCAGGACATTCCTTAGCCATATGTTCGAGTCTTCTGCAACTGTAACAAAGGGTTAATCCTCATTTTCTTTTAAATGATACCCAACCTTTCCCGTACTGCGCACTAGGATCGTAGTAGCTAGCCCGCAAAAAATTCTTTCTAGGGTCCTGCATCCATTTGTTAGTCCAAACATTCTCTCTATGCATAGGTATAACATATCTTTCACTATTCTTAGCAGATCTACTTATATCAAATTGTCTTTCTTATAGTTGTGCCCTACTTTTCAAGCTAGGACAAAACTTATCAAACATACCTAGATCCATACTTGAGAAACAAAATTTTCCACTTATCTTACTTCTAACAGAGCACAAAGCTTACAAATCTTACCTCTTATTCAAAAATTCTCACTTTCACCTTTATCAGAGCACAAAGATTTCGGATCTTACCTCTTTTCTTCAGATCTAACCCTTCTTCTTGGCACAAAGCTTCACAGGTCAAGTAGAATGTTGTGCACTAGGGAAACATATCTATGCATGGAGCTTTCACAGTTTCAGGTCAGATCTTCGCACAAATCTTCTTCTTCCTCAGTTCCCAGCAATCACAGTTTCAGTTCCGGAAACAGAACCATTTGTTGGCACAGGGGCAGACCCAGGGTTCAACACTACAATAGTACACCAACAAAAACCTAACTACTGGCCCTTTCGGCAACACCTGCAAAGTAGATGAGGTATCTCTCGAGGTAGAGGCAAGGGTGGTTGCAGGACTCCAATGTCTGCAACCTTAGCTTGGACACAAATCTGTGACTGTAACACCTTAATAGAGCACTTAGCAGTTATAGTTCATCAATATCTAGCCTTAGTTTACAACGTAGTTAAATCCTACTTACAGCACATTGCAGTACTTCATCCAGATCTAAGATATTTAAGCACTAAGCACATTTACATAGGTCATATCTAACATCCATCCACATTATTAAGCACAAAGCATCAACAGATCTATCTATCATTCATCAATATTAAAGCACTTAAGCAAGTAAACTCATAAACACATCAAGACATCGCACAAATCATAACAACACAGGATATACATGGTTCACCCCCACCCCGGGGCTATGTCCACCAACTCTTCTCTTCTTTATTATCCTTGGTCAAGCTTCTTATAGGCACATAACATCAAAATCATACTACGCAGAAGACAGGATATCTGAGCGCACTCCACCAAATCCTCCTTCTCCGAGCTAGGGTACATCACTAATCCTTTCCACAATCTCTTACAGTTACTTGCACTTAGCCTTGCAAGCCTCACACAGTATGCACAAATCACTGACAGTCATTACTTGCACTTAGTATAGCACCAAAAACCTCTTCTCCCTTTTCTTACATCACCTAGACTTCTATTTATACATTACAAAAAGAGCCTAAACATAGGTAAATCCATGGGCCAACATCCCATACCCATTACATAAACCCAAAATCAAAAAATCCCTAAAAAGGGGTTGAGATCCCGCGATCTCCGCTTTGTCTTGCTCTCTGCCTTCGAAAGCCTGTCGAAGTCTCAAAAATATGTCAAACATGACCAAGAATCCTCAAAACTTGGTCAAGGGCCAACAAGGGGTCTGATTAATGGATCATCGTTGGAATTTTTGGTTGGGGAACTAGCAACCCATGGGAATGAAATTCCCAACGATGATGACAAGAGGTTTCATGGAGTTTGAAGCATGGGTCAGTGAGCCATATGGAAAGCGCCATTTCAGAGCCACGATGTGCCATGTCAGATGACACAAGGCCTAAGAAGCCACATGGATGCCACATGGTAGTGAGGTGGCACTTGGCCAATGAGGGCCAAGGACTTTGGGAAGCCATAACTTTCGATCCAGAGCTCAGTTTTGAGAAAAATTATAGTTGTTGGGAACCTCTTGACGAGAAGAAGAAGTTGGTGTTGTCAAAAAAGGGATTTTGAGATGATTAAGGGAAGAGAAATTTTAATAACCCATTCCCTTGAAATTTATTAAGGGGTTCAAGTATGTTACATGGTTTATTTGGAGAGATATATTAGTTGGTGAAAGAGAAATTTTGACACCCCATCAACCCAAATGTGGACTAGGGGGTCGAGTGATGCTACAAAAACATAGAATCTATTGTATGTTGAAGTTTTGGAACATAATCTTCTCAGTTTTAGTCAAATGTGTGATCAAGGACACACTCTCACATTTGATTCTTAAGGCTTTGAGATAAGGAATACAGGCTCAGGAAGATTAGTGGAAAATGCATATAGAAGCTCAAATAATGTATATATCCTCAATGAGATCAAGGGAGAAAATTTTTATATGGGACAAATTGTTGTTGGGAAAAATACCCTACGGACTAACAAACTAGGGTCAGACTTGCATGCAGATTTTGACCGTAAAGAAATTACCTTTTAACCTACAACCCAAAACTTAAACCCCTCTTTCACAATACATGCATGGAGAATGACTACTAACCTTGTTATCAACGTTCAATGTCGATCCTCCGTTGCGCTTTTGACCACTTGCTTGCACTGCTCCTTCCAAAGATGACCTGCAATCAAAACAAAAACCTATGCATGCATGCTACTTCTCTACTTGAGGGTTAGAAATTAATCATAAATTAACCAAACCATAGATAAATCATGCATTGGGACGGGAAAAGTATTATTTTATTATTTGAAAAAATGAATCAACTTACAATCAAATTCAAGACCGACCACCGCTCCTTGATCTTGATCCTGGGCTCCTCTTCTTCTGTCCTCCAACTTCTTTGCATTAAATCTCCTTTGGCATGAGGAAAGGCTAAAGGGTTGGGACAATGGATTCTGTAAATGGGCAGAGTTTCTTCGCTATATTTTTTCCTCCTCCAAATGGCACCCCTACCCCTTCTTTTATAGGCTAGAAGGAGCTAGGGTTTTGGACGAACCCTCGGCCATGCATGGTCTGGAGTTTCATTTAACTGAGCCATAGCTTTTTGTTCCATCGGCAACCTTCCTTTTTTTGTGCTTTGTTAGGTACACGCGGGTTGTAGTGAGCCAACCAGTGTGCACACGCGTGCAATAATGGGTTAGGGCACGTGGTCCTTGACACAAGAGGATTTCCAAAGAGTTGTTCAACAGATGTTTTGGCAATGAAGGGATATGAGTTGGCCTGATGCTAGGTAAGCATGTGTGGTGCAATTTAGGGTTATAACAGATGCCCCCTAATGTGTGAGGTCAGAATAGCATCTGATGGCCTAAATACATTACCAATATTTTACCAATCTTTACTGATGTGCTGAATGAGTGAGCCCAAGGATCAAGAACCAGGAGGTGCCATCTGCAAAATAACAAATGTCTCACCAAGGCGGGCATACCCATGCTTGGGATAAAATAGAACCATGGCTACCAATCAAATACACTGTAGATCCATGTCAAATAACTATAAAGAGTAGCCATGAATAATACACAGCGGAGATACATCTCAAAATCAGAAAGATATACATATAGAGTACCCATCTTCCAGAAGCTGATTTGGCCTGATGGATGTACTTTAGAGCTCAAGAAACAACTTCAAAATCTTCTAAAACTCAAGTAGGAGTGTAATATGAGTGTATGACTGCACTACCCAGAGGTCTTCGATGGCTCATCAGTTGTGGACTTGATAATCTTGATGATCAGACTGAAGGCTTCAGTGATTTCAAACGAGGACTTGATTGGACATTCAGGATGGCCGGGTATGCAGACAAGAGACATATTGCAGAGGGGTCGACTCAGGCTTAGTGATGAACTTTCCTTGGATAATAGCATGACAAGTGATAAGACTCAGGCAGCATATATGTTAATCATAAGTCTACGAAGCAGGAGGCAACGCAAACTCTCCATATGTTTGGAAGAGTAACCAAACGGTGGAGGACACAACTCTATATAGCGAGAAAAAGCTTCCTAAGGTCATACTACATCCCATAGTTTGATGATCAAACAGATAGATGTACTTTATCCAAGGGCGACTCATTATGCTGCCAATAAAGAAAATACTTTTCCCATCCTCTTTTTGGGGTATATTTGATTTTTTTTGTTCATTTTGATAATTTTTGAAAAATAATAAAGGAATATTGCGTTACAATGGAGGAATGAGTACTGAAAAAATACAAGCTCAAGGCACGGACAAGACTGATGTTCTGGTAAAATGATACTCAGGAAAAATCCTCTGGCGGCCAAAGGTGTTAAGACACAGAAGCAAATTGTCACAAGGCTGGTGGATAAGGTATGCAAATGCGGTTGATAGAACACACAATGGTAACATCCTTCGATGTAAGTTTAATGATCCTAGAAAAGGTAAGTTCGGTAGTTTTTCATGTTTAGAGAGTCTGAAAAAACATAAAAGGAGACTCTGATGGGGTACATTTTTCGATAATAGTCTAGTCGGTTTGAAAAAAGGATAAACTAGCACCGATTAGACGTCAATTCAAAACCATTTTAACGAGTGTGGCAAGGACAAGATCACTCGACTATTTTTTCACTTTTAAGGAGTCTGAAAAAAGCTTAACTATGGACTTCGTCAGGAATATTCTTCTGGACCAATTTAACGAGTGTGAAAGAATAAGGTCACTCGRCGATCTTTTCAATTTTAGGGAGTCTGAAAAGAGCTTAACTATGGACTCTGTGGGGGTTTCTTTTTCGTAAATTTAGTCCCTCAGGCCCGAAAAAGGAATAAAATTATACCTGAGGATACTCTTATAAAGAATAGGAATTTGATAGAGTATACCTTTGTTCGTACAGTTGACCGTCCGGACCGAAAAAGGGGTAAACTACCGCCGGACAGACGTGACTTCAAATTTCAATTTAACGAGCGTGAAAGGTCACAAGATCGCTCGACAATCTTTTCATTTTTAGAGGGTTTGAAAAGGGCTTAAAAGGAGACCCGCTATTTTTTGGGAGTCCTGAGGGTAACACAAAGAGTGAAAAATACTCATGCAAATGAGGCTCAAACTCATATTCAGGAAAGACTGTACAGACTCCCGAGCCTACTGTGTTTTTAGAAATGGCATGGACACCATAATGCAACCAGGACCTACCTAGGGCATCCATGTTCTGGTAAGCTCTACCACCAAGTCGCAACACTTCTAGAGCAGATATGACGGTTCTGTGTCACAACCTGATGGGATCGATCCTATAGCATAAGAAAAAGGCAACGAGATGCAAAATTTGGGGTGATATCCTAACCTATATGCTCAAGT
>JZKD02S0715394.1:298554-323478 GCA_000966675.3 Picea glauca | reverse complement strand
CATATAAATTTAGGGGGGGTTCTTAAAATTACCCATGACCTAGATAAATGACCGCCACACTCTCCAATATGGCAATCGTTGAGCACTATGATGGCCTCCTCATGAGTGAGACATCGACGCAAGATGCAGTCTACACCTCTCTGATACAACGTATCATCGAGTATGAGATAATTCTTATCCTGATGGCATATCCACCGACGCTCGTCACGAGAAGCAGAGGTGGGGCACTTCAAATTCTGGAGATAGATAAGTATATCTCCGTACCAGGGGTCTGAAGATTCAATAAAAAACATATCCCCCCGGATAGGCGATTCTTCAAGCACAACGTCACCTGACTCAACCGGAAGCTCTGAAATAAGTTCTGTGAAGACCAATGATTTTTTGGACTTGGCTGAAATGAAGTCTAAGTCAAATTCTTGGAGGATGACCATCCACCTACTAATTTTTCCGCCTATAACTCGTCGTGTCAACATGTACTGGAATGGATTCACGACAGAAATTATGGTGGTCTTGCGAAACAGAACATAGTGACGGAACCGTTGAACAGCATGAACTGCTGCCAACTCAAGTTTTTCGATATACGAATAATTAAGTTTCGGTCCTACGAGGCCTCGACTCAGGTAATAGATCACGTATTCTGAAAATGAATCATCTCCCTGAACTAAAACCATGCCAATGGTTGACTCTGCGGCAGCCAGATATAATAAGAAATATTTGTTATAATTAGGTGGTCGTAGTAGAGGTGCGGTTGTGAGGGCATGTTTTAATTCATTGAAAGAGTGTTGAGCGGCTTCATCCCAGAAAAAAGGAACGTCTTTCTTTAGCAAACGCATAAAGCACTTGGTGATTTTGGCATAGTTGGCAATGAAGAGTCGTAAGAAGTTTGCCTTGCCTTGTAGACTCTGAAGTTGTAAGATTGTGCGTGGGGGGGGCAACTGGATTATTGCCTCCACCTTAAGAGGGTCGACCATGATCCCTGTTGTGGATACGATGAAACCTAACAAACGTCCTGACATTATGCAAAAGTTGCACTTGTTTGGATTCTATTGAATCCTGAAGTAGCGACAGCGTTCGAAGATTAGTCGAAGGTGCATGGGATGATTCGTTCGCTTGCGAGAGCATGATGCTAAATCATCTAGATAGGCCTTGAATATATGCTTGAGGTTATGAAACGCAAAAGACATGGCCCACTGGAAAGTGGCTCCAACATTTTTAAGGCCAAAAGGCATCTTACGATATGCGAATGTACCCCACAGACAAATGAATGTTGTTTTGTGTTGGTCTTTAGGTTTGATTTGGATTTGATTATATCCCGAAAAACCATCCATGAACGAAAAGGCTTCACAACCAACGCATTCATCAATGATCTGGTTGATGAATGGTGTTGGAAAATTATGTTTGGGACATGCCTTGTGTTAGCGTTAGAAGTCACTCCTGGATTGCTTGTAGGAGCAGAGCCCAATGCCCATCAGTTTTATGTCATGATTTGTTTATAAAGGGTGATCAAATGGAGATAATGGCTCTAGGAGGTATCACTCTAACTCAGGGACTGAGTCTGGTACATAAAGAACAGAGGAGGTCTGGAATCCTAACTTCAGCCAGTGGGTTGATTTAAAGATGAACAGGTGGAAGACTTAAGAGAAAGTGAACAAACAGCTCTGAGCATCAGGCTTGCAACGGTTTATAGAGGAAAAACTCTGAAAACAGGATCCTCCTGGTTCAGGGCTTCAAGAAACTGAAAGAGGACTTGACTGGATCCTCCAATTCCAAGTCGTTCAACATTAAGGAAATCACAGGGACTGATTAGAGGCTCCGTAACTATTACAGTGATCCATTACAACATCATCCTATAATAGTTACAGCTCGACTGGATCCTCCAATTCTGAGCTGCTCTAACGCAGTGTAAACAAAGATATGATAGAAATTGGCATTCATAAGGCAAGAAGTCTCCAAAGTTCATACATAACCATAACAACAATGCTTCATTAAAACTTTACAACCAGGGAGCTCTGCTCAACCATCGATCCCTTACAAAATGGAAAAAATGCCTACATATACTTCAGCCAAAATCCGCTTGGCAACAGTATCTCAGGACCTTTAATGGGGGGGTTGCTTCCTCAATCAAATTTGTCCTTTGGACTCCTATCATATATTTCTTCAATTCAGCATGGCTCGCGCCAGGGGGTAGTTGAGCCTCTTTTAATGTTTGAATTGGCGTGTGCAGGCCCTCTTGGCGAGTTGAAGACTCGGTGTGACCTTTCTGCAGAGAATCGGTACAAAGGGACCCTCCTGGGTAAACTCTGGCCGGAACCTCCATACTCTGCAATAAATGGGTGACGCGAGGCTTCACCTACCTTCCTTATACTTTTCTGCTGAACCGAAATGGCTCCTTGAATTCCCTTGGGAAACACTGCTGCAACAACCCGATCCACAGGTCCTTTCCAATATCTTCACGGCCTCCAGCACCTGACCATGGTCATCCCTGACTCTGTATCAGGGATCGGGATTTCACGATTCCTACTTTCAAGAGTTCTTGACTTATGAATTCCCGATCACCGATTTTCCGATGAGCACGTGCATGGGTTAGCCCTCCTTGCTATATTATCATCCATATGACCACCTCTTATGTGACCCTAGCCGAACCTCTGTCGGGGTTTCGGCATTTTTGATGCCTCGATACACAAGTGCCCGGGAGTCGTGATTCTCCGATTGTTGATAGCTCCTTGCACGCTAGCCCCCTTGACTATGCCCTGGTCCAAATGACCGTTACCACATGCCCACGGTCGTATAGCCGTCCATCAGGGTTTCGGGGTTTGCGAGTTCACTGTTCACGCATCCTCTGGATTCACGATTCCTTGATCCCCGATGGCTCATGGCCATTGACATGTCAATGACCTCTTCCCTGACTCGAAAGCTTTCCACCTGTCCTCCACTATGATTCGTAGCAACGTCGGGAAATCGGGTATCGGGATATCGCGATTCCTACTATCAGGTGTATGGGACTTTCATATCCCCGATCCCGACTCTGCAAGATCTCTCACCACATGCCACGGCTGATGGATGGCTCTGATTCAGTCAGGCAATCGCGCATCGCGATTTACTCATGTAAGAGTTCTCTGCCTTTAGAAACTCCAATCTCCCGATGGACTGAAATCCCGACTTTCCTTTTGATGTCCGACATGTGTCCTGCCAAAATCAACGGCTAGGATCCCATCGGTCTTTCAAGACTCGAAAGGTCTCGGCTGTCTCTCCCTTTAAAATCCTGATACCACAATTGTTACTAACATTCAGGCTCCATGGGGGATAGAGTCATCCCTGCGATGCTCTAAGAACTCCTCCTGCAGTTCCAGTTGCCTTTCTGTTGGGCTATGGAGTCATTATTAGGCCGCAAAAATAAAAACGAAAATGAACTAAGAAACAAAAGGATAATATTTACAAACAAAAGAGTCATTTGAGACTCAAATGAAATTTTTTTTCAGGAAATGCCCATTCATTGGGCTGTCAAAAACCTCTTCATCTTCCAAATCTCGCAGCCTGTATGTGTTGTTCGAGAAAGCCTCGGAGATTCTGAAAGGTCCGATCCATAGGGCTTCAAACTTGTTGTGTTTGACCTTATCTTGTTTAGGAGCATCCCATTTCAGCACCAGGTCTCCTACCTGGAACCGCTCCTTCTTGGCCTTCCTATCAAAGACCTGCTTGATTTTCTGTTGATGGTCCTGAATCCTATCCAATGTCTGCTCCCTAGCCTGCTGGACCTCTACTAGCTGATGAATCCTTCTGATCATGTCATCAGGCTCCTCCTGATGGTCTTGGAGGAATTTCGCTACAGGGATAGCTAGCTAGGAAGGGAAGACGACTTCGGTTCCATAGACTAACTGGAAAGGGGAGAGACCTATAGCTCTCTTCGTAGTCACTCGATCAGCCCATAGGGAAAATTTAAGCTTCGAGTTCCAAGCCCTTTGGTTGTCTTCCAACAAATTTTTGATGATCCTTATTAGGCTTTTGTTGGAGGACTCTGCTAAACCATTGCCCTGTGAGTAATATGGGGTGGAGTGAATCAGCTTAATCCCGAACTGCTCACAGAACCTGGCTAATGGCTCAGACCCGAAAGCGGCTGCATTATTAGTGACAATCTTATTTGGACAGCCAAACCTTGTGATGAGGTCCTCCAAGAATCCGATGATTACCTTGTGGGAAGTGCTCCTAGTGGGAATAGCTTCAGTCCACTTGGTAAAGAAATCTGTAGCAGTCAGGATCCACCTATGCTTCCCACTGGAAGGGGGTTGAATTTATCCAATAAAATCTAGGCCCCACTACTGGAAAGGCCCTGAAACTACCACTGGTTTTAACGGCAAAGACCTGAGTTGCTTCTTTCCTGCAAATTTTTGACAATTGATGCAAGCTCTAACCCTTTTGCAGACATCAACGAACATGGTAGGCCAGTAGTATCCATCCCTGAGGATTTTGTGGGTTGTGGCCCTCCAGAAATGGTGCCCTCCACACAGGCCGATGTGAAATTCAGCTACGACCTTCTCGGCCTCTGGTGGACTTATACATTTTAGAAGCACCCCCAGGGGGTCTTTCCAATATAACATTTGATCGATCAGGCAGTACTTGACTGCTTTGAGCTTCAGAGCTCTTGCTTTGCTTCTTTGCTGGCCGCCTGCAGGTCGCAGCTCCTGCAAAAAGTATATGATATCCTTATACCAAGGACATTGGGCCAATGGGGGCTCCCTTTGATGATCTATGTCAGCTAACCGATCCTACTGAATACTTGAGCATTCGTTGATGAAACTTATCCCCAACGCTTGGCAATTTTCTTCAGCCAACAACTTGGCTAAACCTTGCCCTTTGATCAATTTGGTGGGCCTTATTTCCAGGTTGAACTCCAGGATTTTGGCTATCCATTTAATCCTCCTCCCGTCTATGTCAGGTTGAATAAGAATGTCTTTAACAGCAGCCGAGGGGACATAGGCGATGATCTTCAACTGCAGGATATAGGTTCTAAAAGCTTTGAGAGCTTTCACTAGAGCATAAGCTTGTTTTTCCATAGTGTCATACTTGACTTCGACATCCCTTAATGCTCGGCTAAAATAAGCAATAGGCTGTTCTAACCCACTGTCATTTGTCTGTAGTAGAACAGCAGCCACTGTGTCGGGTGAGGCAAAGGAGAAAATAAGGAAATCCTTTGAGTAATCAGGACTGATCAGCACAGGATCTTCAGTCAGGGCCTTCTTGATTTGCTCAAAGGAATGTCGCGAATGAGGGGTCCACCTTACTTCATTTTCTTTCTTTAACATGGCTGTTATAAGCTTTACCTCCTCAGCAAAGTTAGGCACAAACCTCCTTAGGAAATTAATTTTTCCCAGGAAAGATTGGACTTCCTTTCTAGACCTCGGGATTGATAAGGCTTGTATTGCCTCAATTCTACTGGGATCAATCCTGACTCCTTCTGTTGATACTATGTGGCCTAGTAACTTTCCCTCCTTCATGGCGAATAGAGATTTCTTGGGGTTTAATGAAATGCCAAACTTTCTTCATTTCAAGAAAACTTTCTTGAGATGACGACGGTGTTCTACATCAGATTTCAAAAATACTGTGATGTCATCCAGATAAACGACCACAAATTTGTCTTTTTCCCCAACAAAAGCTATGTCCATGGCACGCTGGAAAGTCGCCCCTGCATTCATTAGTCCAAATGGCATCTTAGCATACATGAACGTGCCCCATGGAGTGGTGAACGATGTCTTTTCCTTGTCTTCAGGCAGAACAGAGACCTGATTGTAGCTAGAGAAACCGTCAATCATGGACATTCTGGAAGATCCTGTTACCCTCTGCAGTATATGTTCCATCTTCGGCAAGGGGTAGATATCCTTTCGTGAGCTTCTGTTCAGGTTTCTGAAGTCTACACAGAGTCGGATCTCTCCATTCTTTTTCCTTACTGGCACCAAATTAGCCACCCATTTTGAATATCTCAGTGGAATGATGATCTGAGCTTGAAGCAGCTTCTTCACTTCTCTCTCCATGATGGGCAGCAGCATGGGATTGATCTGCCTCAGCTTCTGCCTGAAAGGATTTGCCTCCTCCTTTAATGGGATTTTATGTTTGATGACAGAGGTGTCATAGGTTTTGAGGTCTTCGTAGGTCCAGGCAAACACATCAGCAAATCCCTTTAAGAGTCCAATGTATTCAAACCTCTGCTCCCTTGTCAGACTTCTTGACAATTTGACATACTTGGGCTCACTCTCGGTTCCAATGTTGCATTGAATAGTATCAGCATTCTCCTCCGAGACCTTTCCTTTTACAGACACATCATTACTATCAAAAATCATTTCCAAGGGAACGAGTCCCCTGGGAATATGGTTGCTGGGCAGCTGTACAATGTCACGCCCTACAATCTTATTTAGAAGATTACCCCCATCGGGCTCTTCCTCTGGGATGACATCTTGGTCTATGTGCATTTCTGAAAATTCCTCAACAGTCTCCAAGAACCTCTTGACCTCAATATCATCCTCGAATACCTTCCAATGTTTAACGTTGTCAGGTATGGAGGGTCAATATTTTACTTCCACGTCATATCTGAATTTGAGTGGCAGAGGTACTTTGAAATTGCTAGCCGATGCAGCCAAGGAATCCGCCAAGGTGTTATCCTCTCTTAGGATGAAAGAAATATTAAATTTCGAGAAAAAACCATCAACAAGGTCCCAGACCTCATTCATGTAACTCCTGAGTCAAGGATGCTTAGCTTGATAAGCGTTTCTGACCTACTGGACCACCAACTCTGCATCACCGAACACTGCTATCTCCTGAATTCCCATTTCCCTCGCAGCCCTTAGTCCCAGAACAAGAGCCTCATACTCTGCCACATTGTTGGTAGCTTCAAATTCTAATTTGTGTGTCAGAGATATGGTTTCCTGAGCAGGCGACACAAAAACTACTCCAGCTCCAGCGCCTTCTCGGGAACAGGCTCCATCAAAAAAAAAATTCCAAATTGGGGTTATGGAGAGAGGAACTTCAAGGGAAACAATGGGTTGTTTTCTAAGTCTTAGAGGCGGCTCTGGGGCATGGGTGAGCTACAATAAACTGGAGCCTAAATCAATGTCTAAGGAAAAAATAGGATGGTTGGTGGGGTTGGCTTCATCACTGATTATATAGGCCAATTGAGCTTCCCTGTACAGTCTTTTGTGCTCTCCTATGAACACTGGGATAGTAGCATATGTGAGGTCCATCTGCAAGGTTCCCCCCAGTATTTTTATCCAAGATCTTGATAACAACATTCCGAACTTGGGGGGGACATTGGCTACTACAATATCCATGACCACACTTTTCATAGGCAGTTGAAACAAGGTCACAACTAGGTCTTTGATCACTCCAAGACATTGAACTCTCCTGGAGTCGAAAGAATAGAGATCATGATAGGCTCTAGTAACTTCTAGTCCCAACTCTTCCTTGACATTTTTGGGCATGAGGTTGTGAGAGGCCCCTAAATCCATCAAACAGTTGCGCAGCACTTTGTCATGTATGTTCAGGGAGGTGTAGAAGGGAGGGGATGAGTCATCTCTATCTTCTACCATGGGACCTAGGACAACTGCTGACTTTTCGTCTTGGAGGTTTATGGAGTCTGAGGGAAGGCATGAGGCTTCAAATTGTAAAAGCTCAGAGAAGCATTTTTTAAATTCGCCATGTTTAATCATCTCAGTGAGGGCCACTGGGATTCTGATCCTTTGAATCTCATGCTCAAAATTAAAAGGAGATGTAGGCTTTGGAATTTCTTTGATTTCAGGAACATGATTATGGACAATGGGGGAGGGGGGGTGAGCTTTCTTACCTCTATGATCATTTGCTTCTTCATTAGCAGGTCTCTCTGCTCTAATGGACTGCTGAGGAATATCAGGTGCTGCCATCTTTTGATCAGATCTTAGGTTGTACCTGCCTCGGCCGCCACTAGCCTTGTCTCCCTTGCTTAGCTCATTCAGCTGGCTGTCCATGAGAGACTCCTCATATGCAGATTGAGTGAGATGAGGAAAAGGAGGAGTGTCTCCAATGCAGTGGATTTCAGGATCAAGCTCCTCTGATTCTCTTTCTCCCCCCTCGGTCACAAAATTGTTTTGAAAAGGGGCCTGAATCTTCTGGTCTTCTCTGTCTCTTCCCTTCTCTCTCTGCACGTTCGGGGGAGTGAAATTATTTGGCCTCCTAAAACCTTCCTTGTTTTCAGCGATCTAAGGGCCTTTATATGCCTGCCTCCCTTCCATCCTCATCCTCTCCATTTCTACAGATAGAGACTTCACCATCTTGGTCAGTTCATCCACCTGAGGGTGAGGCGCCAATGATCCAGAAGTTGAGGCTTCTGAACTTCCTTTTATTCTGTCTGCGTCGGCCTTGTTTCTTAGTCTGTTCGCTGCTAATACATTGGATTCCACTTCTATGGCCGCATCTTGCATTTGGGCTAAGGAGGTGGCCCTTCTTTCTCTCAACAAAAGGCAGAAATCAGGGTCAAATGCACCATCATAGGAAATTTGGGCAGAGGCTTCTGAGGGCTTTATCTCTGCAGGGATCTTGTTATACATCTTGTTAAATCTTTTGGAGAAGTCAGAGACCGACTCTCCTTCCATCTTTTTTAAAGACCCGAATTCTGTCATGTAATACATGAAATCCTTCCTATCTCCCCACTGCCTCAGGAAAGCACTATCCAGAGCCTCAATCCCAGCAATAGATCCTGAGGCCAATCCTCTAAACCACTTTCTCACTTCACCATCCAGGCTCTGGACGAAAAATCTCATCCAGACATCCTCATTTTCAATATTGAGGTTGTCTGCATAACTGTAGAAAGCAGCCAGGTGCTCTTCAGCAGTTAAGTCTCCTTCCCCAATGAACTTGGGCATGTATTTCAGGTAATCTCCAGCAGGGAGAGGATTCATAGGATGAGGAAGAACTAAGGGAGCGTATCTGGTAGCGACTATAGCATCCATCCTGTTGAGAGGGGGATTAGCACCAGCCATAGGGATGTTAGGTGTAGGAGAACTTGGAGGAGAAGGAGTTCGCAAAGAGGTTATTGAGGATAAATATTGAAGTGGGGTGGGAAATAAGAGGTGATTCAGAGAACAGGCTACCAAGCTCCAGTCAGCAGGTGCTCCTCCTTGCGCAGGAGTAGGGAAATCTTCTGAGGTCACGGGTCTACGCCAAGGCGCAGCTTCAGGGGAGAGGGGAGTGACAAAATCTTGTCCCTCTGATCCCCGACCGGGAGGGGAAAACTCAACAGGAACACTCCCAAAATTTAAGAAATGGGAAACTACAGAGACAGGCCTGTCAAAAATCTAAAGAGGAGAAAAAGGAGCTCCAACAGAAGGATATGGTGGATTACCTGGTTCGCTGATGGATGCTTCTTCCTCAGAGGCCCTTCCCTTTCTAAGCACTGCCTCTGGATTTGTTTTGGGCGTAGCTAGAGGCAGCTATCGGTGAGACTGTGTATGCCTGCCTCTAAAAGCCACAATTAACAGAGCAGGTTCTCCCCAATAGAGTCATCACAATGGAGTCACCAGGTGAAAAATTAGCAATCTGAAAGGCTCTGATGATCCTATGCACCTTCGGATTCAGAGGCTCAATGTCGTTCTACCCAGGGAAAATATTCAATTCCATCCCTGGCAACGGCGCCAGAAATGTTAGTGTTAGAAGTCACTCCTAGATTGCTTGCAGGAGCAGAGCCCAACGCCCATCAGTTTTATGTCACGATTTGTTTATAAAGGGTGATCAAAGGGAGATAATGGCTCTAGGAGGTATCACTCTAACTCAGGGACTGAGTCTGGTACATAAAGAACAGAGGAGGTCTGGAATCCTAACTTCAGCCAGTGGGTTGATTTAAAGATGAATAGGTGGAAGACTTAAGAGAAAGTGAACAAATAGCTCTGGGCATTAGGCTTGCAGCATTTTATAGAGGAAAAACTCTGAAAATAGGATCCTCCTGGTTCAGGGCTTCAAGAAACTGAAAGAGGACTTGACTAGATCCTCCAATTCCAAGTCGTTCAACGTTAAGGAAATCATAGGGACTGATTAGAGGCTCCGTAACTATTACAGTGATCCATTACAACATCATCCTATAATAGTTACAGCTCGACTGGATCCTCCAATTCCGAGCTGCTCTAACGCAGTGTAAACAAAGATATGATAGAAACTGGCATTCATAAGGCAAGAAGTCTCCAAATTTCATACATAACCAGAACAACAATGCTTCATTAAAACTTTACAACCAGGGAGATCTGCTCAACCATCGATCCCTTACAAAATGGAAAAAATGCCTACATATACTTCATCCAAAATCCGCCTGGCAACAGTATCTCAGGACCTTTAATGGGGGGGTCGCTTCCTCAATCAAATCTGTCCTTTGGACTCCTGTCGTATATTTCTTCAATTCAGCATGGCTCGCGCCAGGGGGTAGTTGAGCCTCTTTTAATGTTTGAATTGGCATGCGCAGGCCCTCTTGGTGAGTTGAAGACTTGGTGTGACCTTTCTGTAGAGAATCGGTACAAAGGGACCCTCCTGGGTAAACTCCGGCCGGAACCTCCATACTCTGCAATAAATGGGTGACGCGAGGCTTCACCTACCTTCCTTATCCTTTTTTGCTGAAACGAAATGGCTCCTTGAATTCCCTTGGGAAACACTACTGCAACAACCCGATCCACAGGTCCTTTCCGATCTCTTCACGACCTCCAGCACCTGACCATGGTCATCCCTGACTCTGTATCGGGGATCAGGATTTTGCGATTCTTGCTGTCAAGAGTTCTTGACTTCTGAATTCTCGATCATCAATTCTCCGATGAGTGCATGCATGGGTTAGCCCTCCTTGCTAAATTATCATCCATATGACCACCTCTTATGTGACCTGAGCCGAACCTCTGTCGGGGTTTCGGTGTTTTTGATGCCTCGATACACAAGTGCCCGGGAGTCACGATTCTCCGATTGTCGATAGCTCCTTGCACGCTAGCCCCCCTGACTATGCCCTGGTCCAAATGACCGTTACCACATGCCCGCGGTCATATAACCTTCCATCGGGGTTTCGGGGTTTGCGAGGTCACTGTTCACGCATCCTACGGATTTGCGAATCCCCAATCCCCGATGGCTCATGGTCATTGACATGTCAATGACCTCTTCCTCGACTCGAAATCTTGCCATCTGTCCTCCACTATGATTCGTAGCAACGTCGGGAAATCGGGTATCGGGATATTGCGATTCCTACTATCAGGTGTATGGGACTTTCATATCCATGATCCCGACTCTGCAGGATCTCTCGCCACGTGCCACGGCTGATGGACGGCTCTAATTCAATCGGGAAATCACACATCGCAATTTACTCATGTAAGAGTTCTCTGCCTTTAGAAACTCCGATCTCCCGATGGACTGAAATCTCGACTTTCCTTTTGATGTCTGACACGCGTCCTGCCAAAATCAACGGCTAGGATCCCATCGGTCTTTCGAGACTCAAAAGGTCTCGTCCGTCTCTCCCTTTAAAATCCCGATACCACAATTGTTACTAACACCTTGTTCAAATCATGGAAATTGGTACATACACGAATCGTGCTTTGTTTTTTATTGATCGACACAGGGTTTGACACCCATTGAGTCAAATGAATAGGATAAATGAAACCTGCCTTTAGCAATTTCTCAACCTCAATCTTGATGGCTGTTGCTTTCTTAGGATTAACTAGACGAAGTTTTTGTCGAACAGTCTTGGCATCAGGATACGTTGTGATTTCATGTTCAACTATTTTTGGATCGATACCTAGCATTTCCTCATAAGACTAGGCAAAAACGTCGCAGAATTCTTTGAAAAGATTCATGTAAATTTGAATCTCTTCGGGGGAACAGTTTGCTCCGACAAAGACATTCTCCACGACACCAGGGTTTCAGGAGATGTTGATGGGTATAGTTTCAGCGATAGTCACCATATTTCCCTCAGCATAAATTTCCTGTGTAGCCAAGAGGTTAATAGGACATGGTTGATCTCCCGTCATGGTAATGGTGAATTCTCCATCTTTGATTCGGCTTAACTCGGGGAGAAAGTATGATCTGTGATGAATATCTTCCCAAGGTTTGTCTGGACTAGTCATTGCTTCGATTACTGCTTCATCAGAAGGCAAGACTAAGTTTAACGAATCGACGTTAGCAAGAGAACCTTGAGCCCAAATAGGATCTAGAAGTGGATCTAACTCTTGTGCGGGAGTTGGATCAGGGTTAGTTGAAGCTTGTTGGACTAAAGAGTACACTACTTTAGTGGCTAAAAAGGGCATGGACATGCCTGAGTGCCCTGTCTCATCCATTGTGGTTGATGGGGAAGGAAGAATCCAAGGATCCTCAAAGTAAGTCGTGTGGAATGACGAAACTTGAAAAATCTCAACCTTATGGTGATTAGATATAAATTTGACGTCATCATGAGGAGGTGGGTAATCGAAGGTACCCATCAAGGACGGGCACAAACCAACTCCTACGTTAAAGACACCTGGTTGAGGATTATCAATCATGGGGACCATGGATGCCCCCAAGGCTGGGTCAGGTCAAGAGAAGGACAATTGATCAATGGTCACTATCCAACCCTCATGTGGAAATAAAAAGACTCAGAAAACGGTAGCAACCACAACTTATATAGCATAAGTCCAAATCCGTCCTAACAATAGATTATAGTCGAGGGGAGCATCGACTACCTCCACTTCGACACACACGATCTTCCCTCCTAACTGCACATGGAAAGAAGGAACGATGCCATGTGGTTGGAAAGAATGATCGTCGAAAGCAATGAGGAGAGTAGGTGATGGAGACAAAGCGGGCTGGCCAATGGCCTTCCAACATGCTAACGACATAACGCATGTCGAGGCGCCCTCGTCGACCACCGTGTGGAAGATATTCCATGTAAAAGTTTTCGTGGGATGAGCCACTACTATCTGAAATGCTACGTGGTAAGGTAGACGAGGTTTTAAATCGGTTGTATCTAACATTATGGTACCCATATTACAAGTCTCGGTAGAGCCCAAAGCAGTTAACAAGGCTTTTCTCTAAGAAGGGCAACTTTGGAGGACCTCCAAAGAAGACATTGCACAAGGGGTTTGTGATAAATCCTCCACCACAGAGTAATTCTGGGCAGCCCTTGCATTTGGGTTGTGAGAAGCTTTCTTAAATGCACCCTTTGGAATGTGTGTCATTGTTTCTCCCAATGTCTTCTCGATATGTAGAGGAAGAGATGGGAGTTCAACTTCTTTACCCTTCTCAAAGGTGCTTGGTTTACTATAGTCATGCGCTCTAGTCGTTATGAAAGCATCACCCCTAACCATATATATGTTCGTTGATGAGGGATTGTTTGGAGGAGGGCAGGTTTCTTGGTTGCCCCCTTCAGCACTTGTAGAGGCTTGAGTTAAATTTTTCCCATGTTGAAAGGGATTAGTCAACACTGCATGTTGTTGCTGTGTGACAAACTTTTGGGCCTCTGCAAGTCGAGGACAAAGATGGGTTGGGTGGTATTCTGCACACAAGTTGCAAGGATACCTTGCCTTCCATTTTTTCGTGGTGTCCCCACCAGCATTATCAATGGGTTTTTTATCCCCCTTACCCTTATTTCGTTGTTTTTTCTTCCCTTCAGGCTGTTGGGTGGCCTTTGGGTTAGTCGACTACACGGAGTGTACTTCCAACGTTTGGGTAGGAGGAGCAGCCAAAGTAGTAGTTTGGTTGGCCGTTGAGTGTTGTATAGATAACTATTGCAATTGTTTTGTCAATTGCTCAGTGGGCTTGGTTTGTGTTGAACCAACAATACCATCGGCATGTGGTCCAACTCTCTGTCTAGTTTTGTCTAGTATCGATCGTGGTGCATCCGACAGGATGTTGTATAATAAACCAGACTGAGAATAGATGAGCTCAAACTTTTGAGCCCTCATGATTGCATCTTCTTCAGAGAAAACTCCAGAAGTTGCGATGTCTTTGGATAATTGTGGGACCAGAGACTTAAGGAACCACTCAAGTAGGAATGTTGGTGGGACTAGTACTTTGATTAGACTCTTTCGGCGTCTCCACTCTCGGATATGATCAGAGATATGGTCCACTATTTTCTGTTCGAAATTGGTGAGCAACTCTATGCCAGCGTCGTATCTCACAGGTAACTGTAAATGGTTAAGGAAGGACATCGCCAGTTCACCAAAAGAAGAGTATCTTGAGCGATCGAGCTCGATGTACCATTTCGTAGGACTCCCAATAAGAGTGGGTTGAAACAATCGCAACTATACGGAGTCATATTTCAATGAGTTAGATGAACACCAAAGATGGAAGGTAGTCACATGATCACCTAGATCTTCGTTAGGCTTGGCCTCGAACTTTGGAATGTCCAAAGGCAACTTCGTTGGCATAGGAGGCCAATGTGAATCGTGACAAATAGGATCATTTAACAACCTTGTCAAATCTGGCAAGTGTAACGTCGCTAGGAATGGTAGTTTGGGTTGCTACTGATAACCTGGGAAAAAGGGTCCTGGAGTTTGACTGGCACCAGGTTTCCAGGAAAATTTTGGCTGCTAGCTCGGATTCTAGTAGAAACCATTGCCCGGACCGGCATAAGAATTTTGCATCTGTGGAGACATCATTGGATGATTTCCCATAAAGGACATAGGATGTTGGGCATGCATCGTGTTCGAAGGACATTGGGAAGGATTACCCCATGCCAGTGCTGATGGGAGAGGCATAGTAGTCTGTCCAGGGTTCCATTGACTGTGGAAAGAATTACCCCAGAATGACATTCCAGAGGAGGGAACAGATCCTTGTCCTAAGTTCTAAGGTCTTGCTATATGTGCCCCCGGCGGAGGAATAGTACCCTGCGCCGGAGTAGATTGTCCAAAATGGGATTGCCCCCAAACGGGAAAGTAGGGGATAGGAAAGTGTTGTTACCAAATGTCTCGTTCCAAACAAACGGTGACGAACCTACCGGCATACTGTGTGCAGGTTTTCCTTGACTCACGGCTCCAAATAAACTAGTGTGTGCAGGTTGCCCGGCGAACTGCTGATGTGGACCACCAAGTGAAGGGGACGAAGGAGGGATATAACCTTCAGCGTAAGGAAAATCATTAAAAGGGATAGGAGTGCCCCCAAGTTGACCTTGCAGGGAAGTGTTAGAGCTCCCTGCCCCCAGACCCAAAGTCTGTAAAGTGGAGTAAGTGAGTGCAGGACTTGTACCCGAACTAGGCATATCGTATGAGAACGGAGGACTTGTCGCACTAGGTGTGAAGGGGGTTGTGGCCACCACCATAGACAGGTTCGGTCCACTGTACGACGTAGTTGTGGCTGAGACCATGGTGGCTCGGACTGATGACGATAAGTTAGGAGATGATTCTCCCATGGTAGCAATTGTGGTGGGAATGGAAGAATTCCCAGAAGATGTAACAACGTTTGTTTCCATAGCTGTGTGAGGCACTGACAGGCTTTCATAAAACTGGATTGGTACAATAACCGGTGGCCAGGTATTAGTGGTTTGGGTTTCAACCGAGCCAAGATTGGCGGTTTATTCCTCCGGTAGTTGTTCGGGCACAAAGGTTTGTAACCCGGTCGCTTCGAAAGACCCTTGTTGGTCTAGCTTCCACCTTAATGGTGGCGGGGGTGGCTCCAGTATAACCGGTGGTAGGCCCAGAAGCCTTCGTGACCAGTGGAACTCAGGATCCTCCACTGTGTAAGAAGATCCAAGACACGCTAAGGTATTATACATGGTCAAATAGTAACACACACTAGAAAAGAAGCCCCTAAGAGATAAGACAAGCAATCACTAAACTATTTGGAAGAACAGTTACAACAACCAACACTAGAGAAACTTACCGGTGCTAGTGCAACTTAAACATGGAAGCACCCTCTGGGTATAATATGCAAAGCGTGGCCTGATGTCTGTCCTAGGTACCATGGTATACCCCCACAGTCACATGTGTATGTCCCTAAAAAGATTGGCAATTAGGTTGCCAGCACGCGAACAGTCACCAGGCGGGTACAGTCGAAAGTTGGGTAGACCACAATGAGCAGGGTATCAAGGCCGAAACCTCTCAAGGGTATCGAGAGAAAATGGGCCGGAAGACAAAGGAGGACCTCGAATAGATTCAATACCCACGAAGCCCCGTGGCAAATGAAAATGACGGAATCCCAAAACAAGCCCTCGATATGTGTTCTCCACTACGATTGGTCTAGCTTTGGAGGGGTTATCTCTGCTACCTTTCCACATGCGACCTCGTGTTTATCCCCTGTGTTAGAGGGGGGTCCCGAATAAATTCCATGAAACTGGACTTAGACACTCCCTATCACAGACTCCAATGTTTGGTTTTGAATGGCCTTGGAGAGTTTCCTCTCCAACCTAATCCAAGGCCCTAGTCCTGAACTAGTTTGTGAACCCTAAAAACAAAAAGTCTAATAGATTTTAAGATTAGCATTGCTTTTAAGGTTTTTTCTTACATCACGGGGTATGAAGGTGAAACTGATGATGTGTAAAGATGAAAGCAAAAATGAATGAAAAAATATGGAAACAAAAGACTTTTACTAAATGCAAAATCTCAACAACTGTTCACAAAGAAAGATTTTCTTTTTCTTTTCAATTTTTCTAAGATTTTATGCAGCAATCATAAAGAAATTTCGCTAGAATACAAGCTACTTATGCTCTAAATGCACTGCAAAAACTTACGAAACAAAAGACTTCTCCCTAGCTAATGATGCAGAAACACACTCTTCAAACAAAGAAGAAAATGAAAAGAGTTTTTATTTATTTATTTAAGTTCTAATAAAGCAACAAACGGAAAATACCAACGAGCACAAAACCAAGAAAAACAAATTCTGGCTTAAAGCGTAGGTCGCAAAGAATTAGAGTAAAGACACACAATGGAAATCAAGAAAACAAAGACTCTTACGCTTGTCTAAAAACCATAAAACAAAATTTTCTTTTTATATTTTCTATCAACTATCAACTGAGAAAAAGCAGGCCAAGGGTAAGATGATCTAACCTACCAACTGTTCAACCCTAGACTCAAACCCCTGAGAGGAATACTTCTCAGCAAAGGAGGGAATGACTGCCCCACCCTAAACAAAAATTAGCCTGTCAAGCATGCTACTGTCACTAAAACAACACGCGTACAAACGTGTGCTGAGCTGAAACAGGAAGCGTGTACACACAGGTTTACCTTGTACAGGCCGCGTGTATGTATAGATTCTAATACAAAATAAAAACAGGAAATCCAGACCAGGAACAGGCCTCTGGTATTGACAACCAGGGTCCCTTGAAGGCTTGGATGCTTTTTCTAACAGAAAAGACAAATAACGCAAGGAATAATAAAGAAAAAAAGCAATCTGAGACAGAACTGTGAACCAGCAAGACTCAGACAGGATTCCAGAAAACCCCCTGAGAATGTATAATTCTGACAGGGAAGAGGTGGACTACCTCTAAAGGTCTCTGAACTCCTACACGCTACTATTATCCCTATAGCTAGCATTCACACGCGGGCTATAATAGGATAGGGCGTGGGTACACGCATGCAGGCCATGTGTACCTCTGTGTGTCCCGACAACTACCGTCAAGTAAAAGTCAGGGAAAACTGGTATGAAGAACCAGGCTCCCTGCTAGCTCAGACCTTACAGAAAAAGACAGGCATAGAAAAATAGAAAGCCTATTCTTTAAACTACCCAAAAACTTTAAAGAAATCCAGAAACCCTAAAGAGTATTATCTCTAGTATGGTCGCCAATTCTGTTGTTGGGAAAAATACCCTATGGACTAGCAAACTAGGGTCAGACTTGCATGCAGATTTTGACCGTAAAGAAATTACCTTTTAACCTACAACCCAAAACTTAAACCCCTCTTTCACAATACATGCATGGAGAATGACTACTAACCTTGTTACTGGCATTCGATGTCGATCCTCCATTGCGCTTTTGACCACTTGCTTGCGCTGCTCCTTCCAAAGATGACCTGCAATCAAAACAAACACCTATGCATGCATGCTACTTCTTTACTTGAGGGTTAGAAATTAAGCATAAATTAACCAAACCATAGATAACTCATGAATTGGGACAAGAAAAGTATTCTTTTATTATTTGAAAAAATGAATCAACTTACAATCAAAGTCGAGACCGGCCACCACTCCTTGATCCTGATCCTAGGCTCCTCTTCTTCTATCCTCCAACTGATTTGCATTAAATTTCCTTTGGCATGAGGAAAGGCTAAAAGGTTGGGACAATGGATTCTGTAAATGGGCAGAGTTTCTTCGCTATATTTTTTCCTCTTCCAAATGGTACCCTACCCCTTCTTTTATAGGCTAGAAGGAGCTAGGGTTTTGGACGAACCCTCGACCATGTATGGTCAGGAGTTTCAGTTAACTGACCCATAGCTTTTTGTTCCATCGACAACCTTCCTTTTTTCGTGCTTTGTTAGGTACATGCGGGCTGTAGTGAGCCAGCCAGTGTGCACACGCGTGCAGTAATGGGTTAGGGCGTGTGGTCCTTGACACAAGAGGATTTCCAAAGAGTTGTTCAGCAGATGTTTTGGCAATGAAGGGATATGAGTTGGCTTGATGCCAGGTAAACATGTGTGGTGCAATTTAGGGTTATAACACAAATAGATGAGAGATGGTTATGGCATAGAAGAATGGGCCATATAAACTTTGATAATCTAGTAAAAATCAACACCAAACAAGCAATGAGAGATATGCCAAATATTGCTAAGCCTTCAAACACTCTTTGCAAGCAATGTTAGCATGGGAAACAGATAAGAGAAAGCTTCAAATCAAAGGAGTACTAAAAAATGAATCAATTGGAACTCGTTCTAATATATCTTTGTGGGACTACAAGAACACAAAGTCTACAAGGTGAAAATTACTTCATGGTTCTCATTTTTTATTACTATATAATGTCATGGGTTACATTTCTAAAAGAAAAATATGAAGCATTTGAGAAGTTCAAAGCATTCAAAGCCTTGGTTGATAATGAAACTGGTTTGAAAATCAAGTGCTTGAGATCAAAGAGAGGAGGTGAGTTTATCTCAAATGAATTTGAATAATTTTGTGAGCTTCATGGAATAAAGAGACATTTTTCAACTGCAAGAAATCCACAATAAAATAGGGTGGTAGAAAAGAATAATCGAACCATACAAGAGATGGCTGGAAGAATTTTGAATGAAGCTAATCTACCATATAGGTTTTGGAGAGAAATAGTCAACACCACAGTCTACATTCTAAATAGAAGGAAAATCAGAGTCAACAAAAACAAAACACCTTATGAATTATGGAATTGTAGACCAACAATAGTTAAATACTTCAAAGTTTTCAAAAGCAAGTTCTACATAAAGAGAGATGATGAGGACTTGGGAAAATTTGACTCCAGATCTAATGAAGGTATCTATTGACACGAGAAAAATTCCCTTCAACAGATAGGGGTACTCCCCAATACATGGTCCCAATTAGACTATGCACCATTTGGTTTAGGAGACCCATCTAGATTATGGCCCGACTGGAATTACTAGGTTGGGTGGGAGGATTGAATGATTATGAATGCAATGAATAATTCAGAAGAAAACTAACTACTTGCAGAAATAAAATCTAATCTATCTTATCCCAGCTAGGAGCGAGTACAGTAACCAATGAGTAGCCAAAAATTCCACTAATCCCTGTGAAGATGTCTTCCAGATAGTTGTTAAGAAGCAATAGATTTAGATAACACATACATACAAAGACATAACCAGAATAGTCTAAGTTATGAAATCAAATGCGTAGACTACTCATCATCTCAGGATAAATAATAAGAGAGAAGAAACTAAACTGTAAGAAATAAATTTGTTCGCACAAGAAAATTCTATAAATGAAACAAAATTCTTAGGGACCTAAAACTCCTAACATTTCATTAGATAGAATAATATATTTCCATGTAATAAAGGCTGATACTAGTTAATAAGGCCTATTTAATAAATATAAACAAGTCAATGTAAGAAGACCTAATAGAAGCTTCAGCATCTAGAAAGATATTCCTCTAGAATGTTCTTTAGAAGATAGAATTAGTATAAATAAGAGTAGAAGGTATGAGAGGGATTTGTATTGATAATTATTTGAATAGAGCTCTGCTCTGCTGGAGGTTTTCCCCTCAAAGAGGAAAGTGACCATTGTTTCCTATCAATAAAGGTATTATTCTGGGGTCGTGGAATCCATCTATTTGTTGTTTTTTTGTTATTCTCTACAATATCTCTATTTTTTGTTGTTGAATCCATTGTTATTCACTGCAATATTTTTGCTTATGTTATTATAATAGATCCAGTACCTAACAAATGGTATCAGAGAACCTTTCTTGGTAGAAACTATGGGTAAATTGTTTTATGGGTAGAGATGTGTTCCAACATCTTAAAGCTACAAAGATCCATCATTCAGTGAATAAATCCATGGTCAGGGAAGCATACACACAGGAACTACAAGTGGTACTCAAGCGCACATTAATGGCCACCCTTGTAACCCTTGTTGGTACCCCTTTGAGTGGTAGTCCATCAAACATCATCTATATACGGATTGGCCTAGATACCCTAAATCCCTCTATAGATAAATCGATCGGTCGCCTGACTACTATAGTGCCATCGAGAACATCACCCGGGAAGATACTCACTAGTACCTGGGTAGTTGGGTAGTATGACTAAGGGCATGATCTAGCCTCCTTAGTTGGTGCCATGAGATATTGGGTCGAGTTCTACGGTTGGACCTTGCATGTATATCAAAGAGCTATAACACAGGGAAAACCATCTTCTAGAGAAACCTTGAATACCCTAACCCTTGGGATGGAAACAGAAACATAACAGATGAGATCTATTTTCGTGCAATTGTGCCTCCTTCATTATGGTTGCGAAATTCCTACACATTTTTTTTGTTAATAATTTGGCCATTTCATCACTCCAGTATTATTCAGATCGGAGTATAACTCCGCAAGAGTAAAAAAAAAAAAGAGTCTAGGTCCTTCCCACCCCATTATTTGAGACCTATCCCATTGGATTCTTCTCTTCACCCTGATCATAGTGGTACCTATCATTTTCAAAAAAAAAAACTTCCCATGGATGTGAACCCTTCCTGACACCCTTATTTGACACCTATCTCATTTTGTTCCTCTTTTCACACTAAACATACTCATATATCTCATTTTTCACTCTTTTTTTGTAGTCCCACTTCCCCTCTTCCATTCCCCTCCACCCATCGCCACCACTCACAACCAAGAATTCCTTCACCTGCAAGATGAATCCAAATAGCACAAGGTAGAAATCCAAAGAGTGACCTCTGAAATGGCTTCTAATAATTCTCGCTTGGACACCTTCGAGACCAAAGTTACATGTGAATTGGAAGAGGTTAAGGGTGAATTGTCCTCCCTCACCAAGTAGTTGAAATAGTCCCTTCGATCTCCCTCCCTTGAAAAACCTTCCCACTCTGAAGGTGACAACTCTTCCCATAATATGGCCCTTCATTCCAATTCGCTTACTCGTGACCCTCGTCTTCCCCAAGTTGAAGTGAACAAATTTGACGGATCTGATCCCACTGGTTGGGTCACTCAAATGGAACATTATTTATCCTTGCATGGAATTATGGATGATCTAGCCAAACTTTGTTATGGTGTCCTCTATTTGGATAGAGAACATTGGCAATGGTCGAAATGGCATAGAAAGACTCACTAGGGGTATGTTGCTTGGACTCAGTTTGTGGCAGAGCTATATGACTGATTTGACACTGACACCCACTATCTTGGTCATTTGACCAAGTTGAAGCAATCTGGCATAGCGGAAGACTTTGTATCTTCCTTTGAACACTTGGCTTTTAGAATGGAGGGCATGTCTAATTCCTTCTTTTGGGAATGTTTTATTAGTGGCCTCAAAGAGTAAATTTGAGCCTAGGTCCTCATGGCTCACCATCACACTTGGTTGGAAGCTACTCAACATGTTAAGGAATCCCAAAAAATTATCTCTTCTCAGACCCACAAAACTTCCTTTGTTCCCTGTACTCGACCTACCAACCCTGCCCATCATCCCACTCCCTCAAGATCTATAAATTAACATGGGCTGAAATGGAGGAACGCCAACTCAAGGGCCTCTGTTATAATTGTGATAAAAAATATTTTCCGGGGCACAATTGTAAGGAACAAAATTTGTTTATGGCCATCTCTGAGGATTTTTCTGAAGAATATATCGAGACCCCCCCTATGGCAGAGTTATCCGAGCCAACTGATATTACCTAACCCTCTGACCAACCAAAAGTAGAACCGGTTATTTCATTGAATTCTCTCACTGGCTTCTTTATTCCCCAAACCCTCAAGCTCATTGGCTACATTAACAATCAAATGGTCATCATATTAATTGATAGTGGCAACACTCATAATTTTATTCACCATCATATTTCCTAAGAAAACCATTTCTATATACATGAAGTCAACAAATTTCAAATCATGATTTCCATTGGACGTTCCATGAAATGTGGGGAGCGTTGTGAAAATGTGTGTCTCCAAATTGGGAAGTACAACCTGAAATCTCATATGTTTTTTATTGACATGGGTGGTTGTGATATTTTCTTGGTGTGTAATGGTTATGCACTCTTGGTCCCATCTGTTAGGGTCCTAGCCCGCAGATAGGTAGAGCAATATATTCAGATGTAATAAAGGTCAATATTAATAAGGCCTTTCAATAAAATAGAATAAGGCGGATGTAAGAAGACCTAATAGAAGCTTCCGCTTCTAGAAGGATCTTCCTCTAGATGCTTCTTTTGATAGACATATTTAGTATAAATGAGGGCCGAGGGTATGAGAACCCTAGCTTGGAGATTATTGTAATAGAGTGTTGCTCGACTGGAGGTTGACCCCTTGAAGAGGCCTGTGAACATTTCTTTTTGAATCAAAGTGCTATTTATGTTGTTGTTCTTATATCATTTATGTGTTATTATGGAGATTATGATGGTTATATTACTGTTATTCTTCCATTTCTAGCATTTTATTTCTGTTCTGCATACTTTTTATATCTGGTGTATTACAAGTGGTATCAGAGCACTTTCCTTGGCATAAATTGTGGGAATTTTTTTTTCAGGGTAGAGATGTATTTCGGCGTCTTTAAGCCACAGAGATCTATCATTACGCGCATAAACCCACTATTGAGGGATTCATACATGCAGGAAATACAAGTGGTTCTTAAGCACACATCTCTTGGCCACCCTTGTAACCCCTGTTGGTACCCCTTCGAGTGGTAGCACATCAGATAGCACCTATGTACAGATCGGCATAGATTTCCTGAAGCCCTCTTTTTATAAATCGATCAGCCACCTGACTGTTATAGTGCCACCGAGAACAACACTCGGGAAGATACTCTCTAGTACCTAGATAGTCTTGTAGTACGGCTAAGGGTACGGTCTATCCTCCTTAGTTAGTGCCCTAAGATATTGGGTCGAGTACTACTGTTGGACCCCGCACGTATTTCAGAGAGCTATAGCATAGGGAAAACCTTTGTCTGTAGAACCCTTGAATACCTAATCCTTAGGGGATAGAAACATAAACAAATTAAAATAGACAAGATCTATTGCCGTGCAACTGTGTTCGAGTTGCCAAATGACTACACTTTTCTTACTGGTTAAGCATTTGGGGATTTCATCTCTGCAGAAAAACTTCCCGTCAAGGGTATATTGCTTGGACACAATTCATCCATATCATTTTTCAGCAAAAATTTTTACCCCGCCCACCCCTTTAGAATTCCCCCATCCTCATGGACCATACCCGTAGCCAAGACTTGGAAGCTCACTTCAACACCTTGCAATCTAGTCTCCTCGAGACCCAAAAAGAAGTGAAACAACTCAATGCCAATGTTGCCTCCATCAATACAACCATAAATACAACCATGTAGTCCTCAATGGAGGAAGTCAAACAAGAACTGACCACCCATCTTGAATCTGTCTTTGCATCACTCTGCACCAAACTGAAGAACCCTATAGATGACCCTTTCTCTGATGCACCTCCAAAGACTGAAGGTGAACATTCCTCCCATTCCCATAACTTTCATCACCATCACTTTCAACATGGCCTACACCTTCCGCGGGTGGATGTGACCAAATTTGATGGCTCAGACCCCGCTGATTGGGTAACCCAAATGGAACATTATTTCTCTTTATACGGCATTACAGATGACTTGGCCAAACTCTAGTATGGTGTTCTCCATCTAGATCAAGAACGTTGGCAATGGTGGCAATGGAGAAAAACTTCTCGTCAAGGGTATATTGCTTGGACACAATTTGTGACTGATATTTATGAATGCTTTGACACTGACACCAACCATTTGGGTCATTTGACAAGGTTGAAACAATCAAGAATAGTGGGAGACTTTATAGCTGCCTTTGAGTGCCTAGATTTTTGAACAGAGAGCATGATTGATGCTTTCTTTCGAGAGTGTTTTATCAGTGGCCTCAAGGATGAGATTTGAGCCCATGTCCTCATGGATCGACCTTAGAGTTGGGTGGAGGCTACTAAAAGAGATAAAGAAGCACAACAAGTTGTATCTTCTCAAAATCGAAAACCCTCCTTTATCCCTCTCCCTAAACCCATAAATACAACTACTCCCTCCGCCCCACTAAAGATCCAAAAATTGACCAGGACTGAAATGGCTGAATGCCAACTCAAAGGCCTTTGTTATAATTGTGATGACAAATGTTTCCTGGGCCACAAGTGTAAGGAACAAAATATTTTTATGGCCATCTCTGAGGATATTTCAAAAGAGGATGTTGAAACTCCCCTTGTGTTTGAGTCACCTGAAATCACTAACATAACCCCTCCCTTAGACCCTCCCAAAGTAGAACTGGTCATTTCCCTCAATTCTCTCACTGGCTTCTCCGCTCCCCAAACCCTCAAGTTAATCGGTTACACCAAGCATCAAAAGGTCATCATTCTAGTTGATAGTG
>JZKD02S0715394.1:262289-285574 GCA_000966675.3 Picea glauca | reverse complement strand
AGTTGTTGAAATTTTGCATTAAGTAAAAGTCTTTTGTTTCCATCTTTTTTATTCATTTTTTCTTTCATCTTTTACACATCATTAGTTTCACTTTCATACCCCTTGACATAAGACAAAGCCATAAAATTAACGCTAAATCTAAAATTTATTAGACTTTTTTGTTTGTAGGTTTAACCAACTAGTTCAGGATTAGGGCCTTGGATTAGGTTGGAGAGGAAACTCTTCAAGGCCATTTAAAATCAAACATTGGACTCTGAGTTAGGGAGTGTCTCAGTCCAGTATCATGAAAGTTATCCAGGACCCCCCTCTAACATAGGGGATAAACATGAGGTCTTGTGCGGAAAGGTAGCGGAGACAACCCCTCCAAAGTTGGACCAATCGTAGTGGAGAACACATATAGAGGGCTTATTTTGGGATTCCGTCGATTGCATTTTCCATGGGGATTCGTGGGTCTCGAATCTGTTCAAGGTCCTCAGTTGTCTTCCAGACCACTTTCTTTTGATACCCTTGATAGGTTTCAGGCTCGATATCCTGCTCATTGTGGTCTACCCGACTTTCGACTGTACCCACCTAGTGACTGTTCGCGTGCTGGCAACCTAGTTGCCTATCTTTTCTAGGGACATACACAGGTGACTGCAGGGGTATACCACGGTGCCTAGGATAGACATCAGGCCATGCTTTGCAGAGTATACCTAGAGGGTGCTTCCATGTTCGAGTTGCACTTGCACTGGTAAGTTGCTCTAGTGTTGGTTGTTGTAACTGTTCTTCCACTTAATTTAGTGTTTGCCTGTCTTATCTTCTAGGGAATATTTTAGTGTGTGTTACTTTTGAACATATAGACTACCTTAGAGTGTCTTTTATCTTCTCACATAGTGAAGGATCATGAGCTCCGCTAGTCACGAAGGCTTCTTGGCCTGCCTCCAGTTACACTGGAGCCACCCCTGCCACCATTAAGGTGAAAGCTAGACCAACAAGGGTCTTTTGAGCGACCGAGTTACAAGCAATTGTGCCCGATCAACATCCGGAGGAATCAACCATTTTGGACCTTGGAGTGAATTCTCTTGGCCCGGTTGAAACCCCAACCACTAAATTCTTGGCACCTTTCATCGTACCAATTCAATTTTATGAGCGCCAAACAGTGTTGCACACAGCAATGGAAACAAATGTTGTTACTCCTTCTGGGAATTCTTCAATTCCCACTACGGTTGTCACCACAGGAGATTTTACACCTCCTAACCCACTATCATTGGTCCAAGCCACCATGGTATCAACCGCAAATACATCGCACAGTGGTCTGATCCCGTCTTTGGCAGCGGCCACAACCCATTTCACACCAAGTGCGACAGGCCCTCTGTTCTCATACGGGATGCCTAGTTCGAGTACAAGTCCTGTACTTTCCTACTCCACTTTACAGACTTCAGGTCTGGGGGCAGGGAGGTCTAGCGCTCCTCTGCAAGGTCACATGGGAGGCAATCCTGCTCCTTTTAATGCTTTCCCTTACGGAGGAGGTCATATACCTCCTTCGTCCCCTTCACTCAGTGGCTCGCATCAGCAATCTACTGGGTAACCTACACACCATAGTTTATTTGGAGCGGGGAGTCAAGGACCACCTTCACATAGTATGTCGGTAGGTTCGACATTGTTTTCTTTGATAGGAATGTTTGGTAACAATGCCTTCTCGTCAGCTGCCTTCCCGACTGGGGGCAATCCCAGTTTTGGACAACCTATTCCTATGCAGGGTACTATTCCTACACAAGGGGAAAACTTAGGAACTTCTTCCACATCAGAGCCTGGGAATTCTTGGCAGGGATCTGTTCCCTCATCTGGAATGTCGATCTAGGGTAATTCTCTCCACAATCAATGGAACCTCAGACAAACTACTATGCCTATCCCCACAGGACCGACATGGGGCAACCCTTCCCAAAGTCCTTCGCATGTAATGCATGTCCAACCATCTATGTCCTATTTTGGAAATCAGCCGATGATGTCTCCACATACGCAAAATCCATATGCTGGCTAGGGCCATGGTTTCTACCAGAATCCGGGCCAGCAGCCGAACTTTTCCTGGCAACCTAGTGCTAGTCAAACTCCAGGCCCCTTTTTCCCAGGTTATCACCAACAACCCAAACTACCCTTCCTGGCAACTTTGCACTTGCCAGATTTGACAAGGTTGTTGAATGACCTTATCTGTCATGATCCGCATTGGCTTCCTATGTCGACAAAGTTGCCTTTGGACATTCCCAAGTTCGAAGCCAAGCCTAATGAAGATCCAAGAGATCATGTGACTACCTTCCATCTTTGGTGCTCATCTAACTCGTTGAAATATGACTCTGTATAGTTGTGATTGTTTCAACGTACTCTCATTGGGAGTGCCGCGAAATGGTACATTGAGATTGATCGCTCAAGATACTCTTCCTTCGGTGAATTGGCGATGGATTTCCTAAACCATTTCTAGTTACCTGTGAGATACGACGCTGGCACAGAGCTGCTGGCTAATTTTGAACAGACAACAGTGGACCATATCTTTGATCACATCCGAGAATGGAGACGCCGAAAGAGTTTAATTAAGGTGCCAGTCCCACCATCATTCCTGCTTGAGTGGTTCCTTAAGTCTTTGGTCCCACAGTTATCCAAAGACATCGCGACATCAGGAGTATTCTCCGAAGAATATGCCATCATGAGAGCTTAACAATTTGAGCTCATCTATTCTCAGTCCAATTTATTATACAATATCTTGCCAGATGCACCATGCTCAATACTGGATAAAACTAGACAAAGAGCTAGACCACATGCCGATGGTATTGTTGGTTCAGCACAAACAAATCCCGCTGGGAAATTAATGAAGCAGTTGCAGTAGTTATCTATACAACACATAGCGGCCAACCAAACTACTACTTTGGCTGCTCCCCCTATCAAAATGTCATAGGTACACACAGTGCAATCGACTAACCCAAAAGCCACCTAGCAGCCTGAAGGAAAGGAAAAACAACGAAAGAAGGGTAAGGGGAATAAAAAACCTACCGATAATGCTGGCAGGGACAACATTGAAAAACGGAAGGTGAGGTATCCATGCAACCTGTGCGCGGAAGACCACCTGACTCATCTATGTCCTCGACTTGCAGAAACCAAAAAGTTTGTAACACAGTAACATCCAACTATGTTGACCAATCCATTTCAACATGGGAAAAATCTAACCCAAGCCTCTGCAAGCATGGAAGGGGGTAGCCAAGACCCCTCTCTACCTACAAATAACCCCGCATCCGCGAACGTATATATGGTGAGGGGTGATGCTTTATATCGACTAGAGTGCATGACTATAGTAAAACAAGTACTTCTGAGAAGGGTAAAGAAGCTGAACTCCCATCTCTTCCTCTACAGATTGAGAAGACATTGGGAGAAACAATGACACGCATTCCCAAAGGTGAATTCAAAAAATATTCTCATAACCCAAACGTAAGGGCCTCCCAGAACTACTCTGTGGTGTAATATTTATCACAAACCCCTTGTGCGATGTCTGCTTTAGAGTTCCTCCAAAGCTGCCCTTCCCAGAGGAAATCCTTGTTAACCTCTTTAGGATCTACCGAGACTTATAATCCGGGTACAATTATGCTGGATACAACCAACTTAAAACCTCGTCTACCTTACCATGTAGCATTTCAAATAGTAGTGGCTTAACCGACGAAAACTTTTACTTGGAATATCTTTCACATGGTGGCTGATGAGGGCGCCTCGACATGAATTATTTCATTGGCATGTTGGAAGGCCATTGGCTAGCCCATTTTGTCTCCATCACCTACTCTCGTCACCGCTTTCAACAGTCATTCGTTCCGACCACATGGTATCGTTCCTTCTTTCCCCGTGCAGTTAGGTGGGAAGACCGTGTGTTTCAAAGTAGAGGTAGTCAATGCTCCCCTTGACTATAACCTCTTGTTAGGAAGGATTTGGACTTGTGCCATGCAAGTTGTGGTTGTTATAGTTTTTCGGGTCTTGTTGTTTCCACACGAGGGCCGGATAGTAACCATCGATCAATTGTCCTTCTCTAGACCTGACCCTGCTTTGGGGGCATCCACGGTCCCGATGATTGATAATCCTCAACCAGGTGTCGTCAATATAGGGGTTGGTTTGTGCCCATCTTTGATGGGTACCTTCGATTACCCTCCCCCTCAAAGTGATATCAAGTTTATATCAAATCACCATCAGGTTGAGATTTTTCAAGTTTCGTCATTCTGCACGAATTACTTCGACGATCCGTGTGCACTTCCTTCCCCATTGGCCATGATGGATGGGATAGGACACCCAGGCATGTCCATTCCCTTATCCACAATTGAAGTAGTGTACTCTTTAGTTCAGCAAACTTCATCTCACACTGATCCATCTCCTACACAAGAGTTAGATCCACTTCTAAAGCCTGTTTGGGCTCAGGGTTCTCTCGCTCACGCTGATTCATTGGACTTAGTCTTACCCTCTGATGAGGCCATAATTGAAGCAATGACTAGCCTAGATAAACCCTGGGAAGATCTTCATCACAGATCATACTTCCTCCCAGAGTTAAGCCAAATTGAAGCAAGAGAATTCACCGTGACTATGACGGGAGATCGGTCTTGTCCTATTAATCTCTTAGCTACCCTTGAAGTTTACACTGAGGGTAATATGGAAATCATTGCTGAAACCATACCGATCAATATCTCCTGAAACCCTGGCATCGTGGAGAATGTTTTCGTCGAAGTTGATTGCTCCCCCGAAGAGATTCAACTCTATACAGGTATTTTCAAACAATTCTGCGACGTTTTTGCCTAGTCCTATGAGGAAATACCAGGCATCGATCCAAATATAGTTGAACATGAAATCACAACATATCCTAATGCCAAGCTGGTTCGATAGAAGATTCGTCTAGTTAATCCAAAGAAAGCAACACCCATTAAGGTTGAGTTTGAGAAATTGCTAAAAGATGGGTTTATTTATCCTATTCATTTGACCGAATGGGTGTCCAACCCCATACCGGTCAATAAACAACAAGGCACAATTTGTGTATGTACCGACTTCCGTGATTTGAACAAGGCATGTCCCAAAGATAATTTTCCCACACCTTTCATCGACTAGATCATTGATGAATGTGCGAGTTGCGAAGCCTTTTCTTTCATGGACGGCCTTTTGTGATATATTCAAATCCAAATCAAACCTGAATACCAACACAAAACGACATTCATCTGCCCATGGGGTACATTCACATATTGTAAAATGCCTTTTGGTCTCAAAAATGCTGGAGCCACCTTTCAGTGGGCCATGTCTTTTGCTTTCCATGACCTTAAGCATATAGTCGAGGCCTATCTCGATGATTTAGCATCACGTTCTCGCAAGAGAATGGATCATCCCACACACCTCCGACTTATCTTTGAACGTTGTTGCTACTTTCATATTCGCCTGAATCCAAACAAGTGCAGCTTCTTCATGACGTCAGGACAATTGTCAGGTTTCATAGTGTCAACAACAGGGATCATGGTCGATCCTCTCAAGGTTGAGGCAATAATTCAGTTTTCCCCCCCACGCACAATCCTTCAACTTCAGAGTCTACAAGGAAAGGTGAACTTTTTATGATGCTTCATAGCCAACTATGCCGAAATCACCAAGGGATTTATGTGCTTACTAAAGAAAGACGTTCCCTTTTACTGGGATGATGTGGCTCAACACTCTTTTGATGCATTGAAACATGCCCTCACAACTGCCCCTCTTCTCCGGCCACCTAACTATAACAAGGATTTCTTATTATATCTAGCTACAGCAGAATCAACCATTGGCATGGTTTTAGTTCAAAAAGATGACTTGTTCTCAGAATACGTGATCTATTACTTGAGCCAAGGCCTCGTAGGAATGGAACTTAATTATTCTCACATTGAAAAACTTGCATTGGTAGCAGTTCATGCTGTTCAACGTTTCCGTCATTATGTTCTGTTTCACATGACCACCATCATTGTTGTCGTGCATCCATTCCAGTACATGTTGACATGACGGGTAATAGGCAGAAAAATCAGTAGATGGATAGTCATTCTCCAAGATTTTGACTTAGACTTTGTTTCAACAAAGTCCAAAAAGTGACTGGTCTTCGCAGAACTTATTTCAGAACTTTCGGTTGAGTCACGTGACATTGTGCCTGAAGAATCGCCTATTCGGGGAGATATGTTTTTGATTACATCTTTAGATCCTTGGTATGGAAATATGCTTATCTATCTCTAGACTTTGAAGTTCCCCACCACTGCTTCTCATGATGAGCGTCGACACATATGCCATCAGGCTAAGAATTACCTCATAATCGATGATACATTGTATCAGAGAGGTGTAGACTGCATCCTATGCTGATGTCTCACTCATGAGGAAGCAGTTATTGTTCTTAACAATTTCCATACTGGAGCTTGGGGCAGTCATTTATCTGGGTTGGCAACAACCCAAAATATTCTATGAGCAAGTTGCTTCTGGTCGACACTTATCAAAGATTGTATCGAATCGGTCAAGAAATGCCATTCGTGCCAAATCTTCTCTCGGAAGATGAGGGCACATCCCATTCCCATGTTTCCTGTCATCACAGTTGGTCCCTTCACCAAGTGGGGGATTGATTACACTACTTGCAACCCTCCTTCAGCAAGGGGGCACCGCTATATCATCATAGATGTAGACTACTTTACAAAGTGGGTCGAAGCTATGCCAACGTTTAAAGATGATGGAGAGACTGCAGCTCTCTTTTTATTCAATCATATAATAGCAAGGTTCAGCATCCCGAGGGAGATTTTCACCGACCATGGCAGTCAATTTTAGAACCAGATGATGACCGAGTTAACATCAAAGCTTGGGTTATGGAAAGAACATTCATCACCCTACTACCCCCAAGAAAATGGGCAGGTGGAAGTTGTAAACAAAACTCTTAAGACTATCTTATAGTGAACTATCAACTTAGCCAAGTCAAATTAGCATTTGATGTTATACTCGGCATTATGGGCTTACCGAACATTTGTTAAGAATGTAACTGGTTCCTCACATTTCCAACTTGTTTATGGGCTAGAGGTAGTCTTTCCCATCGAATGTCAGTTCCCGTCTCTAAAGTTGGCAGTACAATTCTTGCCAGACACTTCTCCACTTGAAGAACGATTAGTATACCTTGAGCAGCGTTGTGATGCACCCCTGGCCAATGAGGCTCATAAACATAAGGTCAAGTTTCAGTATGATAGGTTCGTTCGACCTTGGATTTTCTATGAAGGCGACCTTGTCCTGGTCTATGACCAATATAAGGACCCCTTGGGGGCAGGAAAATTCAAACCCATGTGGTTCAGACCTTTTATCATAAAAGAGGTTTTAAAAAACGACGCTTATCATCTAGTTGATTTTGAAGGGAATGCTTTCGCAGAGCCTAGAAATGGGCTCTACCTCAAGAAGTATTACTCATAGGTGGGTCACTGCAGGTAACTTTTTGTAACATATGTATAGTCTTTGTACTATTACTTTTTTTAGTTTCTTTTAGTATTATGGACGTGTCGTTGATACTATCTTTCATCTTTGTGGCAGATGTCAAGTGATTCTGAGGTGTTCGTTGGGTATGAAGACGGTGCTAGTCGGCACACTCGGAGGCTTGCCTCTGCAACTTGGGTAATCTTTACACCTCAAGGTCAGTTATTATCTTTCGGAGGTATATGCTTAGGTGACACCACAAATAATGTTGTCGAGTATAGCGTAGTTATTGAGTTGCTTCATGACGCTTTGTCATTGGGTATCTCTCACCTCCGGGTCTATCTCGATGCTCAACTGGTTGTGTCTTGGTTAAATAGAGTGTACCGGGTCCATGATCCAACTTTACACCGATGATTCCTTAGGGTACATCTCTTAGAATGAAAATTTGATTATATTACATATTTTCATGTTCCTAGGAGATTAAACCAAGTTACAGATACTCTAGCTAATCAAATTTTAGATTGGCATCTTGCACACATATGAAAGAACATTAACATAAGCATGTAAATACATTTTTTGTACACATGATCCATAAGACACAAAAGACCAAAAATATATATATAATATCATAAAGTAACCAGAGTACATAGATGTATGCAAGCACCTCAAAAATAGGACCGATAACGAGTCACAGGGCTTATGCCCTCAAAAAGTATATACAAGTAGTGCTCGTGGCATATAAAAATGTCTAGCTAAAGTCAGGGCCTGTGGGCCTTGTTATACTGGTCCACAGCATTGGCTAAATGCCAAAACAACTTGACCCACGTCCGTGGTGCCCCCACTACATGAGGCTGCATAGATGGTGGCAGGTCCTCAATCTCTACCATTGGGACTGTGTGAGTGAGTGCAGTAAAGTTACGCTCAACCCATCTCAATACCCTCTCAACCTCCCTGGCTGGAAGATCTCCTGCTACTGCTGCTCCCCCTGTGGCAGCAGGTGTGACCCCTGGCTGAGGACAATGCCTGTTCCTCATATAGTCAACAGGTCGCACTGGCCCCACATCTGCACACAATGAACACATATCCGTCAAATACTCTAGCATAAAAAAAAAATAATATGTATAACAAAACACCATAAAAATTACATATACAACAAAAAAACTACAAAGGTGGAGACTTACCCATCTCCCCTCGCTCCTCACCAAGAGGTACTGGTATCTCTAGGTCTCTCGAAAAATCAATCCTGGCATAGGGGTAGTCCTCTATAACCGGGATCTGTCATGACAGCCATGCAAAAAAGTCATCATCGAAGGACTCATTGGTCCTTCCACCACCCTATCGCGGAAATAATACTGCCCATCTACACACAGCAGGAAGAGAGGCCTGATGTCCTCGTACCACTACTTGAGGAATAAAACTTGGAACTCTCTCAAAAAATAACAAACACAGAATGGTCCCAAACTCAAAGTTCCTATGTGTCCGTAAGAGGCAATCTATCAGTTGTCTTTTCATACACTAGAGCAATGTGGTACTCCAATCAAACACTTGTGCATTTAAGCACTGGACTGCACAGGTCATCTGTGCACGGGACACCTGATGTAGAGCCGCAGACCCAGTAATTTGCCCAATAAGAAATACTATCGCCTGTAGCGATAAGTTATTGATCTTTCTTATAGGAACCTGCGTGCTCACGCGGTTTGTATCAGCTGCACAATATAAGCCTATCAATTCTGCTATGTTATGCGGCCCCACAGGAAATGTCCAAAAATTGACTAGTTCCCCTCTCCTGGAGAGGCTAGTCAAAAAGTAAATGTCCTCAACCGTGGGCACTAGTGACTGCCCCTCTAACATGAATGCCTCTACATCCATATTCCAGTATTCAACCAAGGCATTTAGTATCCTAGTTTGTGCCTGCATGAAAGGACATAGGAAAAACTTGAGTAACCCACACTGCATCAAAGTAGCCACAGCATTGGGGTCTTCCCCAACCAACTCATTTACCTCTTCATGCTCTCTTTCTCTCTAATGGACATACATCCTACAAAACAAAAAGGTTCAAGAGGGTTAACCCTTGCTTTTGAAGTCTTTTTCATTCAATAAGGGGGCCCACATGTGCTGTAATGGCGACAGTTGCGTGTACACGTGGCCTATCCTGAGATAGCCCATGTGGACCTAGGGCTGACTTTTTAAAGGTCGACGCCCCCCTAAAAAATGAAACCCAATACATAAATAAAGACATAACATGGAAGATAAGGGAGTTTGTACTTACTTGGTCCAGACATAAGTTCGTTTCATCCACTGTAGCTCCCAGAATCACCACTTTAATCAAAGGGGGTCTTTTGGCTCCAGATTCAATTTCCAAATTAGCAATGGTGATAATGAGCTACCAGATTCTATTTATAGACTTTTTGGTCTCCCTTATTATTTTCTTTATACCAAAAACCATTTAGAGTGATTCAGGAGTTGCATAGGAGGGATTTGATCGGGTATTGGGACAATTGTTTTTGAGTTTTGAGTATTTTTTGACGGTTTGTGGAAAAATTTTCCAACGCTCAACTTGAACATATAGGTTAGGTTTCTACCTTGATTTGTGTATGTCGTTGTCTTTTTCCTTTGCCATAGGATCGATCCCATCAGGTTGTGACATGGAACCATCATCTCTTCTTTAGAAGTGTCGCAACTTGGTGGTAGAGCTTACCAGAACATGGATGCCCTAGATAGATCCTGGTTGCATTATGGTATTCATGCTGTCTCTAAAACACTGTAGGCTCAGGAGTCCTTGTAGTTTTTCCTGAATACGAGTTTGAGTCTCATTTACATGATTCTTCTTCGCTCTTTACCTCACCCTCAAGACTCCCAAAAAATAACGGGTCTTCTTTTAAGCCCTTTTCAGACCCTCTAAATATGAAAAGATTGTCAAGCAATCTTGTGGCCTTTCACGCTCGTTAAACTGAAATTTGAAGTCACGTCTGTTCGGTGGTAGTTTACCCCTTTTTTGGTCTGGACATTCAACTGTACGAACAAAGGTATACTCTATGGAACTTCATTTCTTTAGAAGAGTACTCTCAGGTATAATTTTATCCCTTTTTCGGGCCTGAGGGACTAAACTTACAAAGAAGGAACCCAGATGGAGTCCATAGTTAAGCTCTTTTCAGACTCCCTAAAATTGAAAAGATCGTTGAGTGACCTTATTCTTTCACACTCGTTAAACTGGTCCAGAAGAACATTCCTGACGGAGTCCATAGTTAAGATTTTTTCAAACTCCTTAAAAATGAAAAAATGGTTGAGTGATATTGTCCTTATCACACTCATTAAAATGATTTTGAATAGACGTCTTGTCAGTGCTAGTTTACCCCTTTTTCAAACCGACTAGACTATCTTCGAAAAAGGTACCCCAATGGAGTCTCCTTTTATGTTTCTTTAGACTCTCTAAATATGAAAAACCATCGAGATTACCTTCTCTGGGCTCATTAAACTTACATCGAAGGACGTTACCATTGTGTGTTTTGTTAACCGCGTTTGCATATCTTATACGCTAGCCTTATAGCACTTTGCTTCTACGTCTTAACACCCTTGGGCCCCGGAGGATTTTTCCTGAGTATCATTATTCTGAACATCAATCTTGTCCTTGTGGCTTGAGCTTGTATGTTTGTCACACTCGTTCCTCCATTGTAATGTAACATTCCTTTATTCTTTTTTTCCACAATTATTGAAAAAGCCCAAAAAATCAAATATACCCCAAAAAGAGGAAGGGAAAAGTATTTTCTTTATTGGCTGCATAATGAGTCACCCTTGGATAAAGCACATATGTTCGTTTGTTCATCAAGCTTTGAGATGTAGTATGACCTTAGGAAGTTGTTCTCGCTACATAGAGTTGTGTCCTCCCTCGTTTGGTTATTCTTCAAAACATATGGAGAGTTTGTGTTGCCTCCTGCTTCGTAAGCTTATGATTAATGTCATGCTGCCTAAGTTTCATCATTTGTCATGCTATTGTCCAAGGGAATTTTCTACCAAGATTGAGTCGGCCCCTCTGCAATTTCTCTCTTGCCCTCATACCCGGCCATCCTGAATGTCCAATCAAGTCCTTGTTCGAAATCAATGAAGCCTTTAGTCTGATCATCAAGTCCATGACTGACGAGCCGTCGAAGACCTCTGGGTAGTGCATTCATACACTCATATTACACTCCTACCTGAGTTTTAAAGATTTTGAAGTAGTTTCTCGAGCTCTGAAGATCTCATCTCTAGCCATCAGGCCATATCAACTTCTAGAAGATGGATACTTTATATGTATATCTTTTTGATTTCGATATGTAGCTCCACTGTGTATTGTTCGCGGCTACACTTTATATAGTTATTCAATATGGATCTACAGTGTATTTGATTGGTAGCCATGATTCTATTTTATCCCAAGCATGGGTATGCCTGCCTCGGTGAGACATTTGTTATTTTGCAGATGGCGCCTCCCGGTTCCTGGTCCCTGGGCTCACTTGTTCGACACATCAGTAAAGATTGGTAATGTATTTCGGCCATCAGATGCTCTTCTGACCTCACACATTAGGGGCAATTATTATAACCCTAAATTGCACCATACATGCTTACCTAGCATCAGGCCATCTCAGATCCCTTCTTTGTCAAAGCACTGCTGAGCAACTCTTTAGAAAACCTCTTTTATAAGGGCCCACGCGCCCTACTCCATTATTGCATGTGTGTACATGCTAGCTGACCTAAAACAGCCCACGTGGACTAACAAAAGCACAAAAAAAGGAAAGTTGTCGATGGAATACACAGCTCTGAGTGAGTTAACTAAAAATCCCGACCATGCATGGCCGAGGGTTCATCCAAATACCTAGCTCCTTCTAGCCTATAAAGGAAGGGCTAGGGGTCCCATTTGGAAGAGGAAAAAAATAGCAAAGAAACTCTGCCCATTTGCATATTCCCATTGTCCCAACCCTTTAGCCATCCTTGTGCCAGAAGAGATACAAAGCAAAGAAGTTGGAGGATAGTTGAAGAGGAGCCCAGGATCAAGTTTGCGGAGAGGTGGCTGGTCTCGACTTTTTCTAATTTGACTCATTCAAAGTAATAAAGAAAATTATTTTCCCATCCCAATTCATGAGTTATTCATAGTTTGTTGAGTACATTCTTGAATCTCTAACCCATTAGTCTATAGGTAAGATGCATGTGTAGTTACTGCTTGTCTTGTATGCAGGTCAGCCTTGGAAGGAGAATTATGAACAAGTGATCAAGTGCAAAAGAGGATCGACATCAAATGCCTGGAACAAGGTAGGTTGATCTAGCCATGTATTTATTGAAAGAAATGGGATTCAAGTCTAGGGACGAAGGTAGAAAGGAGATTTTTCTCTTGGTCATATTTGCATGCAAAGTATAACCGTATTTTCTAGTCAGTAAGGAGATTTCCCTCACAACAATCTCATACCTTATGTTGGGTTTTCCAACCCTCTAACAGACATCACATTTCTGTAAATATTCCTTGGCATCTTTATGAACTGTTGGCCACCATAATCCTGTGCAAAATACCTTCTGCGTGGTAGCTTTACCTATATAGTGTCCTCTAGCTATACCTTCATGCGCTTCTACTAAAATTTTGGTCCTTTCATGTTCCAATACACACCTTCTCAAAATGATAGTTGCACCCATTTTGTATAAATGTCCTGCAATAAGTTGATAGTCTGCAACTTTGATTACTAATTTTTTCTTCTGCGCAGTGTTAAACTCCTATGGTGCAACTCTTGTACTTAAGTATTCGATAATATCAAAAAATTATTCATCAGCTACATGTACTGAAAATAGTTGCGCATCATGGAAGTTGTCTTCCAAGTTATTAGGTTGTTCTCCATTAGTTACCCTTGATAGGTGATCAGGTCCTGCATTCAGCTTCCCTGGTTTGAATATCACTTTGAAATAAAATTCTTGGAACAATAATATCCATCTATAGATCCTCCCCCCCAACACTAGCTTGTTGACTAGATATTTGAGGGCATAATGGTCTATGAATATTTTAAAGTGTTTACCAAGTAAATAGTGCCTGAATTTCTGAAGTGCACATACCATGGCTAGGCCTTCTCTTTCTGTGGTGTTGTAGTGCTTCTCTGATTCTAACAACTTTCTGCTTACAAAGGCTATAGGATGGTCTAAGTCCCCTGCTGTTGGCTACACCATAATTTCTCCAAGTGCTATGGCTGATGCATCTACATGCACATGAAATGTATTTTCCCAATATGGAAATACTAGTATAGGTGTTGTTACCATCTTTTGTTTTAAAGTGTCCAATCCTTGCTAACAGTCCTCATTCCATTGAAATATGGTATCCTTCATCAACAATTTTTCCATTGGTGCAGTAATCAGTGCATAACCCTTTATAAACTTCCTGTAATAGCCTATATGTCACAATGTTGCTCATAACTAGCGCACTGACTTCGGTAGTGGTAAATTGACAATGATTGCAATCTTAGTAGGGTCCACTAGTAAACCTTGTTTACACACTATAGGTCCAAACAATATTCCAAAAGGTGTACTAAAAATGCATTTCTTGATATTCAATGATATCTTACATTGCCTACATCTTTCCAAAAATATTCTTAGCACTTCTACATGGTCCTTTAATAGACTATATACAATCCAATCATCCAAATATACTTCTAGAAATGATGTATGAACTCCTTAAAAGCAGTTATGACTACTCTTGAAAATATGGTTGGTGCATTCTCCAGCCCAAATGGCATGAATGTATATTGGTAGGATCCCCATTATGTAGCAAAAGTAGTCTTATACCTGTCTTATGTGGATATTTTTATCTGATGGTAACCTGAGAATCCATCTGTGAATGAATATGCTTCCTGGACTCCCACATTCTCTAAGATCTCATCTGTAAAAGGGGTAGAGAAATGGTCATGTAAGAAATCAACATTAATTTTCCTCAAATCTACACAAATGCTTATCCCCCCATGTTTCTTTTCTTGGACTACCATAGGAATTATGCATTCAGATTCCTCTACTAGTTTTATCATACTAGCTTCCAACATTTGGTTAATTTCTTCTTTCACTTTCTGCTTATACATTGGATTTAATATGTAGGGTCTTTGCCTGATAGGTCTAGCCTCAGGTTTGAGGGGTATCTTCATCTTACCTAGATCCCCTGTTATTCCTTTCATCTCTGTGAAGGTCATTGGAAACATGTCACTGTATTTGTGTAGTAACTTTGTTATTCTTTCTACTGTTTTCTCATCCCAATAGTCTCCAATACTTGCCATTTTAGGATTTTCATTCATCCCAATGTTAACTTTCTTAACTTTGATTGCTGCAACAAATACTTCTAACTCTAGAGATGGGCCTTCCACCTTTCTTTCTCCTTCAATATTTGTAGTATGAATGTTGTGTGGATCATCTTCATCTGGTGCTTCCTCTTCAACACGATAGCATGAAATTAGTTCTTTGACTGTATTTATGTTCTGTTGTTGATATTATGTCATGATTTCAACCTTTGTTTCTTCAATAAATATCATTCCACGTATCATCTTCAGCGTCAAATCAATGTTGGTGTTCTCATGTTCAAATGAGAAAGTTACTACAAAGTTCTGTTGTAATGTTGTCCACTCTGTAGTGCCTCTGCGCATCTCCTGGTCTATATACCAGTTCCTTGAGATTCATTCCAATGTATGGATAAAGTGATGAGGCCATTCTTCTGGTGGTGTCAACCTCCACTGTGTTCTACACTTCTCTAAGTGTTCAACTGGTGTTCCCTGTCCATCATACCTTTGCATTTTATTGCTCCCCAACTCTGCGCCAAATCTAATTTGCAATAGTCGTTTACACTGATACCAGTCCTGAATTATTTCTTTGTGCACACCCCACCATCTTGCAAGTGTGTCCTTGAGTGAAATATCTAAGGCTAAGAGCCTCTAATTTTCTAATACTTCCTCTTCATATTTTGTCAAGAAATCCTCTAGGTCATTTAACCCGTGAAAACTGGGAGGTTCTCTTATCTTTATACCGACCCATATTACTGCGTAGTCTATTCTTGCACACCTCCTTTTGGAAAATTCATGTAATATATGTTGCCAATTATCCAAACGTGTGTCTGAGTCAGAAGCACATGATCTAATGATTCTCCAGCTGAGTACCCCATCTGCAGTTGGGTTAACATAATCCTCTTCTCATGCGGTGGTTCTGTATAACTGGTTTATTTCCTCCAGATCCAGACAAGTGGGTTCTACAAACCTTTCTCCTTCTGATGGATGCAATGGTGAAATGGATATATATTTGTTGTTGGTTACTTACACCCTTGCTACCATTCTGGGTTGACCCGGGATCATGTCTACTATGGTTTCCAACAAAACCCCTCTAAAATAATCAGCCCCTCTGGTAAACCAAAAGGCAATGCAGTACACAAGGTGCACTGTGCAGTCTCACCCGAGATAGTTCTTATGGGTGGCTAAAATGCTCAAGTGCTTGAATCCTAGGAATGAGTGGGGATATGAGATTAAAATTTGGGTTCTTCGTTAGTTACCTTAACATTCATCTTATATTGAATACCTTGTCATTCTTATTCATGCATGAAAAATAATAGATGTGACCAAGTCATTCATGAATTTATCTAATATCTATTCATTGACAGTAAAGGAAATACACAATATTCAATCACATGACACATGATCTATTGTGGTTCACCCCTCTTGGGCTATGTCCATAAAGATTTGGCTGCTCTGCTCTTTTATTAATATATTTCCCAAAACTACAACACCTCGTGCATTACAACTCTCCATCAAAACAAGTTGAGATCTACAACAAGGTGGACTAGATCACACTAGGCTCCTCAGCCTATGATCTAACCCTCAAGATCCACCCTTATTTCCTCTCCTCATCTCAACATCTTACAAAATAGATCGGACTTATCATTCTCTCCTCGAATGACACATTAACAATACTCAACCAAAAAGGAACCATATTCTGACATGAAAAACCAACAACCAAAAGCAACCCCCACCTAGACCTCTTAGGTACCTACTTATACATATTTTTGGCTCACCAGTCATTACATTCTCTTACCAAAACCCTAAACCTATCATGTCTAGCTCTTCTTTCATGCATGCCTCGCATGCTTTCCTCTTCTGCATGCACTTCTATATTTCATGTGTTGCTTCTCCTGTATCCACATATGCCTTACACGTGTTGCTTTTCCTGCATGTGCATATGATTTCTACATGCTACTTCTCCTTCCAGTTGTATTTCTCCCACGTCATGCTTTTCTCCTGAACTGGTCTTGCGCCTAACATTCACCTTATTCAAAATTCATTTTTCTTGTCTTCAGGTTGATTATAGCTTGGTTATCAAATTCCCAATCTAGTCCAAGCAATGTTGGGTAAGGTGTTGTGCCATATACTATCTCTATTACTTCAAAATCTTCCATAGTGTGCACTCCATGCAAATCTATTTTCACACCTTTAAGCCTTCTAATTGGTAACACTCTATGTTTATTTTCTAATTTCAACTAGACTGGTGAATAGCCTAGTGTGGGTTCTCCCATGCACTACCATGTCTTCTTAGGTAAGACATTTACTTCAGAGACTAAGTCCAGTATAATATCTCCGATATTGAAATCCCCAATATTAGCATTTAGTCTAAATTCTCTTCTTGTCCTTCTTCTAGTATGGAGATGATTGATTGTTTTCTGTTCTAACTTCCCTTCCTCCTTTTTGTTAAATCTTTCCATCATATTTTGTAAAACCTTAATAGATGATGGGCCATTCAATAGCTTAACACAGGATTGCAGAAAAGTCTTTATGGTACTTACTTGCTCTAAAGGTTGTCCTTTACTGGTATGGTCCATTCAGGAGGGCATCTCGTCCATTGGTTAGTTATGATTTTGCTACATGGTTGATGTAGATGCAACATTTTGTTTAAGAAACTCATGTTTGGCCTCCTTGAATATTTCCTTTTATTTTCATGCTTCAAACTACTTTTGTGGCTCAAGATTCTTCTTAACCCATTGGTGTTGCGCTAGGTCTTTCTTGACTACGTCGGTTCTTGTCTTGGCTCCTCCTTGAGTGAATATATTGATGTTTCTCCCATCATCCCTAGCTTCTGCAAAGATCTAGTGGACATTTTGTTGTTCTAGTTCCTTTTTTCTTGGATCTTCCCCAAGAGTGTCGGATAGTCTTATGTGTCATGATTTGTTGTGCGACAATACATACATGTCGTTGGTGGGAGTGGACATTCCCTTGCATAATTTCCTGGTTGTTGGCATTTATGGAACGCTACTGGTCCTCTACCTCATCCAAATCCTCCTCTTCCTCATCCTCCACTTCTATATCCACCTTGATCTCTGTGTGGTGCATTGTACTGAGGTACATGATTATAGTGCGCGGGATTAGATTGTGGTTGCACATTATTGTATTGTGGTTGCGCATTGTTGTACTATTGTTGTGCATTATTGTATGGTGGTGGTACCTGGTTGAACTAAGGTGCAGCTTGTCTTGACATCCTTTCTTCTTGCACCCTATAAGTATCTGAAGTTCTTTCTCTCATCAGCTCCATTGTCCTACAATCCTTATAATCGTGACCCACTGACTTGCAAAAATTGCAATATGAACTTTTGGGTACTATCTTATACTTTTGCATCATTGGAAAATGATACGGATCATGTTCATGTGTCTTACAAATATCACACCATGGTCCTCCTGTGGGAAATGGGTTTTTCACCCATGTTTCCATATATTGTGTGAAAGTTGGACACTCATTCTTATGATGTCCTTCTGTCCTGCATAGGGTACACCAAACAACTTCCCTTTTCTCTTTACCTTTATTCTGGTTAAGTTGAAATGTTAGATTCTTCAAATCCTCCTTTGGCTCCTCTATTGATGGATCTGTCTATTGATATTGGTTCTCTTCCAGTTGTAAGGCTTCCTACAGAGCCTCTTCTTGAGTTTGGAACTTTTGTTGTCTTAATGGGTATTTCAAATGTGGTAACAATGAGTTCACAAATAAATGCCTATGATGCATGTTAGTCATTGCATATTTCAACTTATCTTTTAGGCGCTTAAACCTCTAATCAGTTTCCAAAATAGACTCACTTGGTTTCTGCCTGATTTCAATCATTTCATTCATGTACGATTCTTCTAAGTCAGGCTTCTGAAACTCATTTATCATTAGTTTTTTTCACAACATCAATAGTCTTTTTTACTCTTGGTGGACTATTTACATATAGGCTCATATACTAGTCCAGTGCGTGGTCTCTCATTGTGATTGCTAACTACATGAGATTTGTATCTTCATATGTGATCTTCTTTGCTTCCCAGATCTTCTCACAGATGAATAGGTGCTTTTCAGGGTCATCTGATGTCTCTCCCCGAAATTATGGTAACCTGATCATGGGATTATGTCCTACCATTTTAAACTGTGTTGAACTACTACCTCCACGTTGTGTAGATATTTGATTGTTACTTCCTAAATTATCTCATCCAATTTATGCTCCTTGATTGGGTCCCTATCCTATTTCTTTTCTTCCACTAAAATTTAGTTTTCTAAATGTTGGTGTTCTTTCTGGTGTGTTAGTCGCACATGGGGTTGTAGGTTCCACACTAACGATGATCTAGATTGGAGTTCTGCCTTATGTTCCTAACTCTGGACCTCCTATTTTTCTTTCATATGTTGTGCGCAGGATTTCCTCAATCTTCTCCATAGCCTGGAGATCCTCTACCTCTTCTTCATCGCTTGCCAAGCCCTCTCTATCAACTATGGCTCTCTTCTTATTATTCATCTTATATTGGTAGGGTGCTCCAGTGCACGTCTTTCCATCTTTTTCCATTATCTGCTTTATCTGGTCTTCCTCCATCATGATTGGGTCCATGGCCTCCTTCTTCTTCACCTTATCCATCTCTTCCTCCATTTCTCATCCTCCTGTCAGTGCTTCCCCCCTTCCCCCATGCACACAGGGAAGTTTAGTTGTCTGATTCCATAGTAATCACACCATTTTCATACAATAAAATCTTGATTGAAGTATACATTGATCTGACATACCTACCTCTGGGTCCCTTTAGAAAATCCTACTCTGCTACAGTGTAAGACTTTGATGTTTCTACTGCTAATTCGGTGATAAACCCTGCAACAATATTGTCTAACCAAAAATCTATTGCGCGTGTAAATTTGTTAGCAACTTGTTGTAATTGTGTGATCTCCATAGGATTCCACTCTAGGTGTCTGATTCAATTTGTAGGGTGGTTTTCCTTTAGCCTTAGTATCCACTCCTGGAACAAATGTGGGAAATCATAGAAAAATACCTCATGCAAGTCGCTAAACACATATTTTTCAAGATATTTATGTGGTGTTAGCTTAGGGTTTCTGTTGTCCTTCTCCGCAAACTCGAGTTCCTTCATTTTCAACCATCTTTTGATATCCACCTTTGTTGGATTCCATGGCCTGAACATTCCCTTCTACAATTTCATCATCCGTGTGTTTCTTCCACGGATCTCGTCCACTCAATCCCTTGCAATTTCAGCCAACAACATAACCATTTGTTGGTTAGATCTATGACTTGTTTCTCTTCTTGGGTTGACCCAGGTTCATATCTCAACAGGTTTCCAACAAAACCCTCTAAAACTATTGGCCCTCCTAGTAAACCAAAAGGAAATGTTGTGCATAGGGTGCACAACGCAGTCTCACCCGAGATAACTATATGGGTGACTGCAATACCCAGGTCTTTGTAGTCAAGGAATGAGTGGGGATCTGGGAGTGTATTCTATCTTTCTTTATGCATTAAACTTGTTATTGATTCAATTATTTCTAAGATTCATTCATCTTTATCCTTATGCATGCACGCTAATATATCTATTTAATCATTCATTCATAAGCTAATCATTGATAGAAAGTAAATCATTCAAGAAACATCACATTGAACACAATTTTTATCGTGGTTCACCCCCTCTTGGGGCTACGTCCACAAATATCTAGCTCCTCTTCTCTTTTATTTAATCTACTGCAAAATCTTGTGTTGCGCGCATTACATCTTCAATCATACAATCATGTTGAGGTTAAGGAGCCTCTGTGAGGTGGAATAAATCACACCAGGCTCCTCAACCTGTGACCTAACCCTCAAAATCTAGCTTACTTGACTCTTCTACAACCTTATTACAATCATAATCATCGTCATCAACTCATCAATAATAACTGAAACCCCAACCTAAACCTCCTAGTTCTTTATTTATACTATACCAGATTATAGCCATTACAATCCTTATTAAAAACCCTAACCCTATCATGGTTATGCTTTCCTACCTCTTCACCACATGGGTTTTCCTCTTGCATGTTGCTTTTCTTTCTTTTTCCGCATGTTGTTTTCTTGCCACTCGTTGCACGTGCTCTAAAATTAGATCTTCCTTTCCAAAAATAGGTCTTTCCGCAAAAATAGGCCTGCACCCAACATTATGCTATTATAATAGATATGGTGCCTAACAACAACATAAAAACCTATTGGAAATAGTTCACAACAAACTGGCCACTAGCAACAATAATTCTCTCTAACAAAATCGGTCTTGAGGGCTTCTCAATATTAGTTCAGAAAATGGTTCTTGAATTTACAGTGCTTGAAGAGCCCTTTCAAAATGGGACTCTTCCTTTATTTTTTGTAATCTTAGTAACTTCCTATGGGGTCTTCTTGGATTTTTCAAGAAGAAGTTACAATTCTCTTCAAATTCCCCTCTTCAAATGATGTTAACATGTGTTACAATAAGATGAAACTAATTACAGTTGAAAAAAATATGAAATAAGAGAAGGTTGTGAAGAAATTCAAATTTGTTGTTTTGCCTTTATTTATTCATCCTTGTCTCTCAAGTAAGCTTCCCAAGATTCATGTTTTCTAACGATGGAGATGACTCTATGGTGTAGGATCATTTCCAGGGCAACGTCATGAGAGTTTGATTTGTGTGAGAGGGATTTCATATCTCTCTTCAAATTAACCTTGAAAGCATAAATCATATTTTTTGTCTTAGTTGGCTTGACGAGATGTTCTTCCAACAGATATGTTGTTACCCTAGTCCTAGCCTAAGCATCTTCTTGCCTTTACTTCATATTTAGCTGGACCTATTCAAAAATCTATTCATTATATTTTGTCTTCCTGAGTGCTTCGATAAGAGGTTTCTTCCCTTTATGCGTTGAAATGTTCACTACCTTGTGGAGTTGTGCACAGATTGTCAGAGAATTCTTTGTTCCCCTCTTAACCTTCTACCCGGCTTGCTAAAAACTATCAAGGGAGTCATATTAAATATTCCTTTCCCACTCCAACATGCGAGGCAACCCGAGTGGGAAGTTCCCACCGGTGAGCGGGGCTTCTGTTGATGACCCTGATATATTTTTATCCATTGGATAAGCATCATTGTTCAATACTTCCTCATATTGTTTCCGTTATTCCTCCTCCGCTACTTTCATTGTTTCTTTGTTGTTTGTTCTTTTCTCTGTCGTTGTCGCTACTCTTGTTTCTTCAACCTCCATTGTTTCCTTGGATTTGGTTGTCTCCTTAGCTACAACTTCCTCTTCTTGTCATTTATGTTCGATCGTGTCTTGTTTTTTATTTTGCACCTTTTCCTTTTCTCTTTGTTGCTTGGTTGGTGATGCTTCCTTGGCTTCATTTTGTTTTCTCTACTCTTTGTCTTTAGCTTCTTTTCTCCTCTTGTTTTATTCCACTTAAGTAGCTTTAGTGGCTTTTATTTTCTTTCTTCTTCTATTGTTTTTGATGTGTCGGATTCTAAGGTTATGGTTGTGGTCATGGCTACTGTTGTTGTTGTTGTTGTTTGTTTCGCTTCTTCACCAACCTTTTTTTGTGCCTCTTTGGATCTTTGTTCATATAAAACTCTTCCTAGAGGATTTCGCTTTCACCTGCATTTGACCTCATGGTATGTTCGAGCTAGACAATAAATTTCCTCTTCTTCCCAGTTGTTTTTCATGTATTCCCATATGTGCTTGTGGTTGAGGCAATGTTTCTTTACCACATTCAGAGGATCATGCCTTCAGAGTCTCTCCTCTCCAAAGTGGAAATATGTTAGTATGTCCACTTCAAACCAGGTCTACTTAACACATTGGAAGGAACACGACCTAACCCATAGTGGTAAAGGAGGCTATATGGCCTTCTTGTCCTTGTAAAGAGTTGTGCCAACTCCATGAATCATGGTTTGATAGGGAATTTCTTGTAAGACCAGCGTATCTGGAATGAATCTTGGAGGTAAATGTGGAGCTTTTGTGGATCTGTATATTCTCAAATATGTATCATATTACAAAATATATCAGTATCCTATCCTTCGGACTATTTCATGTGCTTTGTTTGTCATACAAGGTGCGGGTGAATCGAAGATAAAATGGAACAACAATGCTAGGAAGTGATCACGGATCTTGTGATATTATGTTATGTACTTGTGCTCCCAGAGAACCTTGCAGTAACTATGGATTGGAGTGTCGCTTGGCTTCCAGGCCCAGCCCATCTTTGGATATGCATGGAAGATGCATACCATGTCTAGGAAATAATAGGACATGTGAAAATTAGGAAATTTCCTTGGGACAATTTCTTTGATTTCTCTAATATCTTCTTCCAAGGATTCTGATAGAATTTCAACCCAGTTGAAATTCAACCCGACATCAATGATGTAGTAAATGAGAGGTTCCCAAGTCATTGGGAATTTCTAAATGTCAGGTTCCCCATACAATCTGCACATCATCGCCATTGCATATTGGTAAGGCCTTCTCAACAAGTTGGTTGGGTACTCACCCGAGGGCTTTGATTTGAGCGTAATATAACACAGTTAGTTGAGATCAAATTTAATTGAGTAAACTAAGTTTATGATTTGGATCTC
>JZKD02S0715394.1:234365-261438 GCA_000966675.3 Picea glauca | reverse complement strand
GTCATTTTGAAAAGTTGGAGGCATGTAATAATTATGTCCATGTGTAATAAGGTTTACTGGAATAAAATAAACTTTTTGAAAAAGTTGACATGACAATGTATATGAATGTTTTTTTTTTCCAAAGAAAATTCCACATTATATTGATAATAATATAATCTTTTTACAATATCAGAAACATCAACTAACAAAAATGCCCCATATATGGACAGTCCAGTACATAGCATGGAAGCCATATAGCCATGATCAAAGTTCAAAAAACTGACTAATACCATCATGTTTAGCATATCGGCAAAAAAAAACTACAAGCCAGGCTAGGATCCTCAATCCAAGAGGAAAAAAATAATAATACTAAGGCTTGCCCCCAAAAAAGAACATGGACAAAGAGAGACCCCGGAAAATCATTACATATTTAGGAAAAGGGTAGGGCCCTCATGGCCATCTACCGAAAGATGATAGGCAATCTCCCTTAGCTATTGTGAAAATCCTTTTTTGAAGGGCGATCAGCTTCTTTGTTTGCATTCCTATAAATGTGCGCAAAGGAGATAGGCCTGAAAACAGGGATGATTTCATCTATTCTATCCTTCCAGCCATCAATATTTTCCACCATTAGCACACCTTTTCGATTAAGCCAATCGATGACTATCTTGGAATCCCCCAAAATATGTAAATCATAAACTGTGAGTCTAGCGACAAGAGTTATTGTAGCCCAAGCTCCCATAAGTTCATCTCTGGAGTTTGTTCCTTTTCCGCAATTTAGAATCCATCTATATTCTCTATGTTCATCAAGCTATATGACACCACCTGCTCCACTAAGAAGACCATTTTGCTGAGCAACTCCATCAAACTAAGCCAGAGATTTATCTATAGGATGAGTTGTAGGAGTAAACCTTGGAATACAAACTTTATGAAAATTCTTTATAATGCCCATAACTCCTTGGGAATGATAAACAATTCTCTGCATTGAAGGCGACCTTTCTTCAAAAATGGATGCATTCTTGTCTATCCAAATGTACCAGCATATATAGGTTGAAAGAGCATGTATACTAGAATTTTGAGATTCCCATTTTTGGAAGCATTCATTCACCATTAAGTCATTCCATCCATTAGCAAGATTTAAAGTTTTTTTAATTTCCTCTGAAACTGATAAAGTGAAGGTACAGTTTACAAATAAATGTTTTGTTGATTCTCTTTCATTTTTGCACATAATACATATACCTAGCCCCTTCCAACCTCTCTTATGCATATTTTTCCATGATAATATCTTGTTTTCAGCTAAAAGCCAAACAAAAAGCTTTATCTTCAAAGGGCATTCCCACTTCCAAAGTTTTCTCCTCCAACCACCGAGTTTGAATTTCCACAGTTTATTGGACAAATATTCATAAACATTCTTAGCAGAAATATGGTGAGATATATCACCCCCTGTCCAAATCAACTCATCATGTATATCCACTAAAGAAATACCAGATTCGATCAAGCTCTTCCTGTAGTTGTCCCATTCCAAAGCAAGATTCTCATCCAACCCCAACTCAACACTGCTAATCTAGCTAGAAACTGGTGTGCTCCCAATCCTCCTATGACTCGCTTGATATAAAAGATGTATATCCTTTTGATTTAGTTGATTCACCATATCCTGAGAAAAAAAGGCATCATGACCCAGGCCTAACATAGCATCCTTCCCAACTATAATTGAGTTTCATGAGCCAAACTTCCATGCCATCGACTAAAGGATGATAGGCAAAGTGTTTCGTACATTTTTCCAGGACTGAGATCCATAAGAAAAGGCCAAGTTCGTTGATCGTAGCCATTTCAGGACTGATCCATGTGGGAAGTATTTATCCTTTAGTACACTTTTCCAAATTCATGGTTTCATCAGAGCTCTCCACAAGGTGTTTGAAGCCAAAGCTCTATAGAATACAAATATATTTTGAAGGCCCCAGACTCCATAATGTTTGTGTCTTGCTATGGATTTCCAACTGCATAAGTGATACCTATGCTTGGAATTGTTTCCTAACCAAAGGAAAGAGATGCTCATCTTTCGAATCCTATGAAGAACAATGATTGAAATATGGGCAAGAGACATCCAATAAACAGGTTGGCTCTCTAAGACCGCATTTATAAAAACAAAATGTCCCCCAAGGAAAAACCATTTGTTACACCAGTGACTTATCTTGGTGTTGGCCCTTGGGTATGAATTAAGAAATAAATTGAAGAAAAAGGAAAACGAAAGACGAAGTGTGAACTGCGCAGAAGGCACATTGACTGAGGATGGGTCAAAGTGGCCAAAGGAGCATAAAACAAGGAGCGAAGTATGAGAAAATGATCCATTGGATGAGAAGATCGAGGAGAACAGATCATCACGGATGATGGACTGTGGACAACTCAGCAAGAGAAAAAATCCACCAATGGATGCTTTGGAGCACCTCGCAGGAAAGAAGGAAAGACATGCTGAAGAAGCCTAGAAAACATGGGTCAAGCTGACCTGGGGTTTTAGACACCTAGGGTTTTGGTATTTTAGGGTTTGGACACCCTGGTTTCAGCCTAAGGTTGTCGGTGAGTCATTTTAATGTGTAAATAAAGGTCTGGAGGACCTGGGATGGGTTCGTTCAGAGTTGGTTCTTGGTTGAGAGTTCATTATTATTATTGAGTGATTGTTGTTGTGTGAGATAGAAGTGATGTGTGTGAGATCCTTCTGGTATTGTAAGGTCTTCAGCTGGGTGTGAAGATCAACCCTGCAACTAGGTGCATAGGGAGGGGAGAGAAGAAGAGAAGGAGAGAGAGATATGCAAGCTAAGAGCGCATATAGAACTGTAAGTTTTCATATAATATCAAGAAATGCAGTTATGTGAACATAGCCCTAGGGAGAGGGTGAACCAAGTATATTTTGTGTCTCTATGGTTGATGTTGTGTTCTTTGCTTCTGTTACTCTGTTGATGCATTATTATGTTAGATCTGAGATATAACTATGCGAAGTAGGTTTATGCTTGGTAAGAGTAGCTAGATCTCTGTGTGTTGTTGCCTTGGATCCACATACATTTCCTCTGGTTGTAGACACCTATGTCCTGTAACCCCCTATTTCTACTTCGGGTGAGACTGCATCTGCTTCGCAAGTGTTTCTGAAAGGGCCAGTAGTTAGGGCTTGTTGGTGTGCTATTAGAGATAAACAAATGGTTTCGTTGCCGGGACAGGGATCTTCTTGAGGGAATGTCAAGGTGGTTCCCATCGAAGACAGATATTCAGAAGTGGATAGAAGAACAAGAAAAGGACTTCATTAAATCCCAAAACAAGAACCCTCAGCTTAGTACAGAAGACTGGTTCAGAAGGTATATCTTTATTGATATACTTGAGATTTTCTTTGGAGGAATTCTTAAGGAGCTATATGAGTGGTTATCCAGATTAGAAGATACCCAGTTTGAGATCAGATCTAGACCACCTATGGTTTGGACGTCCATGTTGATCAAGAAGGTCAAAAGAGTTGATAACATTGTGTTAAGAGTAGTAGATCATTGGTTTGATAGTATTATTGGAGGGTACATAACCAAGTTTTCCATTGATAGAGTTGAGTCGTATAGCCAAGCAGAGAGATATTTCTTTAAGGGACCTGGGGGGAAATTTTTATACTTCTTAAATTTGAAGATCAAGATGCTATTGCATGAGAAGAACATGTTGAAGATACAGTAGTTGGTTAAATTGAAAATTTAATGTTCAAGAATTCAGATAGCGATAGCGACACATAGGTTGGCCATACATGCAATGGAAGGATCTTCAAAGAGGTCCCTCTAGTGAAATTGTTTGAACAGAGCCACGAACCACTACAAGACGAAGGGTTCTACAGTGGAGAAGAAGAAGATCTTTTGAACGAGGAACATTCAAAGTCCGTTAGGGAAGAGGAAGGGAAGACTAAAGAACCTCTCCAAGAATAATCAGAAACATCAGGAACTCCGTAGACTATTGAAGTAAGTACTATTACTCCTCTTGTTTTTTTAGCAGCATTAAGTAACTTGAGTAGTCAGAGTCATCAGAGCACTCAAAGCACTGTTACTAGCAGTTTAATACATACTCAGTCAAGAAACCTAGGAAGATCTATGGCAGAAGAGATGAGGTTACCTACCTTTAGGGGAGATGGATCTAAAGATCCTGATCAGTATTGGTTCTTATGTGAAGTTGTATGGAGTATTAAACAAGTCACTGACAAAGCAGTTAAACGAGCTCATTTTAGTACTACCTTGAGAGACCGCGCATTGAGTTGGTACATGAAATGTTTCCAAGGAGTTTCACAGCCTAAACCGTTGAATTCCATTAAGACTGCATTTATTGACGAATTCAAGAAACCCAAGTCAGAGTCACAATGCATTATAGAACAGAAAGAAATCAAGCAAAGAGTAGTTGAATCGGTGTGGGAATTCGATCAGAGGTTTAAGACCTTAACAGGCCATTTGAGTTTTCAGATTCCAGATGAACAGAATAAAGAATGGTTCATTGTTGCACTCTTGCCACACATTAGAGTACCTTTAATGCAACAAAAGATCGCTTCACAGGCTGAGGCATTGGAGATCACCATGAAATTAGAATCAGCCCCTATGGGAGAATCCATCTCAGGTATGATTCAAGTTTTGAGTCAACTAACTAGATTATTTCTGCAGGTAGAAGATATGAAGAAAGATAAAAGAGAAGATATATGGTGTATCAGATGAAAATCAGAGGGCCATGATAAGGATAATTGTCCCCTATTCCATGATTACTTGGCCTCTGGAGCTCTGAACCCTTTGAAGCAAGTTACTCTACCTTGGTGCAAGGTATGTAGAAATAAACATCACCCTGGTGATTTCTACTACATGCAAAAATATGTTAAGATACCTACCAATTTTTACTGCACATTCTGTAAATTTGTGGGGCATGATGAAAAAGACTGTAGGGCTTATGACCTCTTGCATGAAAGATCAAGAGACACATATAGGATTCAAGGCGAAGTACAACAGGAAGGAAATACTACGTATTTTAACTCTCCAAGAAGAGGAAACTTCAACCCTCGTGGTGGATTCAGAGGAAGAGGACAAGAAGGAGGCATAGGTCGAGGTCGGGGTCAGATAATTTGTTATAACTGTGCACAACTAGGACACTTGACAAGGGACTGTCAGAACCCTTGTACCACTTGCATATACTACAACTCATTTGAACATGTCATTGAAGATTGTTTCATGCTGTTAGCCAAACTTTAGGAGAGACGAGGAGGGAACCAACAAGTACAACTAATCTCAATAGAACCTTGCGGAGAGGATCCCAGAGTCATTGTAATTACTAGAGGATGCGTTGTTATAGGAGAAGATAGAGTGACCCCAGGAAAGACTACAGAAGAATCCAGGGTCAGAAGAGTTGCAGAGAAGACACAAGTGTTTGATGCAAGGAAAGAAAAGAAAACATTTGAGGAGGCAAGAAAAGAATTTGGAAGAGATCAAGCTTCTTCATCAAAGACACAACTAGAAGTAAGAGAATGTGGAATGCCTCTGGCATTCGATCAGTCTATTTTACCCAGAGAAGGAAAAGAGGTAAGCAAGCTTATGGAATTATTATGTACTTGCATTAACTTGATTAAGGATGAAAGAGATGTACAAGAACTACAAAATTTGATCAAACAGTATGAGATAGGCAAGATAGATCCCCTGTTGAACAGAGCAGTACATCAAGTATCTAGGAAGATAAGGACAAATAAGGAACTACAACTTAATGCCCAGATTGGAGATTATGATATAGATTATGTGGTCCTCGACTTAGGGTCAGAAGTCAATGTTATGACGAAGCAGACCTGGGCACTGATGGGAAAACCTAAGTTGGTCTATTCCCCTATCAGGATTAGGATGGCTAATCAGCAGGTAGTAAGCCCCTTTGGAAGGCTGGAGCATGTCCTTTTGGACATCGATAGGTTAAGGATGTTTGCGGACTTCGAGGTGATTGAGATAGTTGACGATAGTTGTCCTTATCTTGCGCTGTTAGGAATTGATTGGGCTTTCAATAGTTCTACTATGGTTGATTTAAATAAAATAAGAATGACATTTGAAGGTGATGGCCTTAGGTTCATTACACCTCTTGATTTTGATGAAGGTCACAGATATACAGAACCCATCAAAGAAAAATATTGTGCTTATGAACTTGATAATATATATAAATTGACAGCAAGATAACAGGATTACATTAATCCTACAACAGATGGGAATTTAAGCTGGTGAAGTGACATCATATGCTCATCAGACTCAGAGGAATAACTAAAGAATTGGTAGAACAAAATGTATTAAGTCTCTACGTGGATATGTGCTATATTGACCAGGGAAGCTCGTTGGATTGGAACATAAGTAAGTAATCTATCCACCTTTGACGGGTTAAATCATCTAGAATCTTTCTTGTTGGAATTTGAATAAATTGTACCAGTACAACAAAGGTTGTTGGCACTGGATGAGGCCTTGAAAGAAACTCCAGCGAGATGGTGGGGGACACACAAAAATAACATCATGGACTAGGTGCAATGTCACACTTTGATGACAGGGCACTTTTCAGAACAAATAGGAGGGTGTGAATTTAGATACACAGGTCAAAGTTGTCTGAAGGACCATGTGCGAAGTTGTGAGGAGGCCTGGAGCAACATTCCTTAAGAGAAATGGGTGCATAAATTCATTAACACCTTGGACACAACCCCTATCAATTGGTATCTTCAAGCAGAACTGCACCTCACCACTGGAGATTGGCAAGGTATGACTCAGAACTTTGTAGCTACATTTTTATTTGAAAGTCAGTACCCTACAATAGATCAAACATTACAAGTTGTAAGACAGAGGATCTTTGAGGAGGCACCTACCCACCCTATTGAGCAAGAAGAGGATGAATGGATTGCACCTCTTCAAAAAATGAAAGGTTGTTACAATATCAATGTTGATGAAGACGATGATCCTAGGAATGTGAACATCGTGGAAATAGAAGGACAGAGAGGCATAGAAGGACTGGGAGTCGAACTACCTTTTATTGGAAAGCCAATCAAAATCAAGAAAGTTAACATTGGAACAGAGCAAGCACCTAAGCTCGCAAACGTTGGAGATTATTGGGATGATGCCACTATTGACAAGATCACTGAATTACTACATGAATACCAGGACTTGTTTCCATCCAAGTTCATTGATATGAAGGGCATGAAAGGGCCCATGGGAGAGATGAATATCCCCTTGAAACTAGATGCAAGGCCAGTCAAGCAGAGACCCTATAGATTGAATCCCAAATATAGGGAGAAAGTCAAGATTGAGCTAGATAGAATGTTGGAAGTAGGAATCATAGAACCTATTGAAGAGTCAAAATCGATTAGCCCTATGGTGTTTCAAGATAAGAAAACATGAGAGATCAAAATCTATGTAGACTTTAGGAAACTGAATGATGCATGCTTACATGATCCATTCCCTACACCATTTATTGACGAGGTGCTAGATAATGTGGGAGGACATGAATTTTACTCCTTCACAGATGGATTTTCAGGTTATCACGAGATCAAGATTGCCAAGGAAGATCGCCATAAGACCACATTTGCAACAGAATGGGGATCCTACCAGTACACAATGATGCCTTTTGGATTCAAGAATACACCAGCCATCTTTTCTAGGGTGGTGGTCGAAGCATTCAAGGAGTTTTTACATAAATTTATGGAAGCATATTTTGATGATTGGACTGTTTTTAGCTTATTGCAAAATCATATTGAATGTTTAAGACTAATGTTGGATAAGTGCAGGCAATGTCAGATTTCCCTAAACCTGAAGAAGTGCATCTTCTTTTCACCCTTTGGAGTGCTACTAGGCCATATTGTGTGTAAGCAGGGATTGTTGGTAGACCCATCTAAGATCATCATTATTGTCGATTTACCCCCTCTTACTTCAGTTAGACAGCTGTGCACTACGCTGGGACATACTAGATACTACAAAAAGTTCATTAAGGGATATGCACAGATTACAACACCCATGGAGAAACTTTTAAAGAAAGATTGTCAGTTTCAATGGACAAAAGAATGCCATCAGAGCTTCAACACACTGAAACAGAAAATGGTTACTGCGCCTATTCTAGTTTTCCTGGATTGGAGAAAGGAATTTCATGTGCATGTTGATGCATCCTCTATTGCATTGGGATCCATGCTATCACAACCAGGAGCAGGAGATATTGACCATCATTTATTCTTTGCTAGCAGGAATCTCTCCACAACTGAGATAAATTACACCACCACTGAGAGAGAAGGTTTAGCCATGGTGTATGCACTGCAGAAATTTCATCACTACCTGCTGGCAGGACACTTTAGGATGTTCATGGATCACTCTACATTCAAATACCTAGTCAACAATCCAGTGTTGGGGGGAAGAATATGCATATGGCTTCTGCTATTTCAGGAATATGATTTTGAGATCGTGGTCAAGCCAAGGAGAATGAACAAGGGACCTGATCATTTGTCTATATTAGAGCATGGAGAGGAACCTACTAGTCTAGAGGATACACTACTAGATGCACAGTTGCTGGACATTAGAAAGGTTGATGATCACTTCGTCGAGATAGTCCAGTTCCTGTCTACAGGGATGGCACTGCGCAAGTATATAGTCATTCAAAAGAAATAGTTGGTCGTCTGTGCTGCAGATTTTTCACTCATAGTTGGACAACTATATAAGATGGGACTTGATGAGATCTTGAGGAGATGTGTTATGGAGGCAGAAATACCATTGATTCTGGAAGAAGCACATGAAGGCATCGCAGGAGGACACTACGTAGGAAAAGCAATAACGTAGAAGATTCTTAGAGCTAGCCTTTGGTGGCCCACTTTACACAAGGATGATAAGGACTACTACAGAGCCTGCGATGTATTCCAACGAGTTAGGAAACCTTCCAGAAGAGATGAGATGCCCTTAGCACCACAACTAACCTTACAGGCATTTGAGAAATGGTCCATTGATTTCGTGGGACCTATAATCCCACTAGGAAAGCGCACAGGAGCAAGATACAGAATCATTGTGACATAGTATTTGACCAGATGGGTAGAAGCAAGAGCAGTTAAGGACTATAGTGCAACTACAACTATGCAGTTCATATTTGATGATATAATAACCAGGTTTGGATGCCCAAAGATCCTCATGAGTGATCAAGGCACACATTTTATTAATAAGACCATTGAAGCCTTGACTCAGGAATTTGCAGTTCATCATCAGAAGAGCACTCCATATCATCCACAAGTGAACGGTACAGTCGAAGCATTCAACAAGATCTTGGAGACAACACTGACAAATATTTGCAGTGTGAACATGGATGATTGGGATTTGAGAGTACTAGTAGTGTTATGGGCCTATAGAACCACTTGCAAGAAGCTGACAATGCAGACTCCCTTTAAGTTGGTCTATGGTCTCGAAGCAGTTGTACCTATGGAATATTTAGTTCCTAGCTTAAGAATTGCATACTTTACAGAAATGGATGACATTGGCGTTGTTCAAGAGAGGCTCACACAGTTAGTCAAACTAGAGGAAGACAGGTTTATTGTAGGATTTCATTAGCAGGTACAGAAGGAAAGAGAAAAGTCATATCACGATAGACATCTCAAGAACAAATCCTTTAAGCAAGGAGATCTGGTATTAGTATACGACAAAAAGTTCATGAAGCATCTAGGGAAGTTCATGACACATTGGCTTGGGCCATATGAGGTTGCCAATGTCATGGAAGGAGGAGCTGCACAGTTGAAGACTTTGAACAGAGAATGGAAGGAAGGTTTGGTAAATGGGAGTCGGTTGAAATTGTACTACGACAATCAACTGCCTCGCAGTTCTCAGTAAGTGTAGAAGGAAAAGGGTCTAGGTACCAGGTGCAGTTGAAACTAGGTACTAGACACAGAAAAGATAGTCTACACATAGTGGGGAAGGATAGAGCAGAAAGAAAAAGCTGCTTCGTGCAGTTTGAAGTCGAAGAAAAATAGAAATTTCATACCTACAGTGCCTCAAGATGAGTCACATGTGAGTGTTGGGGGCCTATTGGCCCTTGGGTATGAATTAAGAAAGAAAGCGAAGAAAAAGGAAAAGGAAAGATGAAGTGTGAAATGCACAGAAGGCACATTGACTAAGGATGGGTCGAAGTGGCCAAAGGAGCAGAAAAGAAAGAGAAAAGTACAGGAAAACAAGTCGTTGGACGATAAGATCGAGGAGAACAAATCAACAAGGAAGATGGATCGTGGACAACTCAGCAAGAGGAAAAAACCACCAATGGATGCTTTGGAGCACCTCGCTGGAGAGAAGGAAAGACAGGCTAGCGAAGCCCAAAAAACGTGGGTCAAGTTGACCTAGGGTTTTAGACACCTAGGGTTTTGGTCTTTTAGGGTTTGGACACTTAGGTTTCATCCTAAGGTTGCCGATGAGTCATTGTAATGTATAAATAAAGGTTTGGAGGACCTGGGATGGGTTCGTTCAGAGTTGGTTGTTGGTTGAGAGTTCATTATTATTACTGAGTGATTGTTGCTATGTGAGAGAGAAGTGTTGTGTGTGAGAGACTTTTGGTATTCTAAGGTATTCATTTGGGTGTGAATATCAACCCTGCAGATGGGTGCATAAGGAGGGGAGAGAAGAAGAGAAGGAGAGAGAGATATGCAAGCTAAGAGCGCAGATAAAACTGTATGTTTTCATATAATATCGAGAAACGTAGTTCTGTGGACGTATCCCTAGGGAGAAGGTGAACCACGTATATTTTGTGTCTCTGTGGTTGATGTTGTGTTCTTTTCTTTTGTTACTCTGTTGATGCATTATTATGTTAGATCTGAGATATAACTATGCGAAGTAGGTTTATGCTTGGTAAGAGTAGCTAGATATCCATGTGTTGTTGCCTTGGATTCACTTACAATTCCTCTGGTTGTAGACATCTGTGTCCTGCAACCCCCTATTGCTACTTTGGGTGAGACTGCATCTGCTTCACAAGTGTTTCCGAAAGGGCCAGTATTTAGGGCTTGTTGGTGTGATATTAGAGTTGAACCCTGGGTTTTCCCTTGTGCCAACACTTGGTCTCGAACTTACCGATTAGCCCGTGCCAATCATCTGATTTATAATTGTCTGGTTTCAACATATACCCAAGATATTTAAATCCCATTGAAAGATCTTTACAGGAAAAAAGAAGAATATCTTGTATAGACCGAAGATTTTCTGGAGAGACCCCTGAGTGTATAAATACAGACTTTTGAGCATTTATCACCAGGCCTGAGGCACGATAGAAAACTTGTAGAATAAATTGTATTTTCTCCCACTCCTCTGAGGACACTCTTGTCATAATTAGAATTTCATCAACGAATAATAGATGAAGAACCTTAATCAATCTGGAGACCTTTATACCTAAAATAGCACCATCAGATTGAGCTTTCTTAAGGAAACACTGAGACCTTCCATAACCATGATGAAAAGAAGGGTGACAGTGGGAAAACTTGTCTAAGTCCTCTATTTCTTTTAAAAAAATTAGAGTCCTCCCCATTAATCAAAATTGCATAAGTTGTGGAGGAAGCACAAGCCATAATCCAATTAGTAGTTGGAAGACCGAATCCACACTATAGCAGAATTAACCTTAGAAAATCCCAATTGGTACAATCATAATCCTTTTTTAAATTGAGTTTCAGAATTATGGCTTGTAGTTTTTTACTTTTTATACTATGCAAACACTCTTGGGCAGTACCAATAGCATCGAGAATTTTCCTTCCTTTAAGAAAACCCAGCTGCTCTTATGATAATGATATGGACATAATTTATATAGTGGGAAAACCCCCTACGGACTACACTAGGGTTCTAAAGTGCAAGCATAGTTAACCGTCTAAAGTATCCTACTTTTAACAACTATCCCTACAATACCCCACAATCATACATAAAAAACAAAGTATACGGATCTGATAAGCTTACCTTAAACTCTGTGTCTGGTGTCAATCCCTTTCCGCTCAGTTGTTTCTCGACTACAGATATCCTCCCAAGGCCAACCTGTATTCACCAAAATAAAAACAAGAAACTAAAATCATGCATTCTATATATGGATTAGTGGGTTAGATATCATAACAAAAAATACAAATAAATCATGAAGATTGAAGACATCATTTGGCGGGACAGAAAAAGTATTTCTTTATATTAATCTCACAAAGTCTCTTACAATATGATACTGACAAATACTCCTCGAACTCATTCCTGGGCTCCTCTTCACTGTGCACCAACTGCTTCCATGTATTCTTATCCTCTTTAGTTCTCTCTAGGGAAATGGAAAGGTTTTGCAATGGAGGAAAAAGGGTTGGAAAAAGGAATTCTGGCTCAAACTCACAATGTGGTTGAAAAATATTGGGGCAAAGGGGGAATATTGAAATGGGCAGAGTTTCTTTGCTCTCATGCTTATTGTAGGAATGGAAAACTGACACCTTCTTTTATAGGCCAAAAAGATAGTTATTCGGTTGGGTGACCAGCTATGGGTGGTCAAACGGTTAGGTAACTACCCAAAAACTCGTATCCCTTTGCAAATTTTTATTTTTCGTGCCTTTTGTAACCATACGTGGGTTGTAATGGTGTAGCTAGCATACGTACATGGGAAGTAGTGGTGCAGGGCGCGTACATCTTCAAAAGTATGGTTTTTTAGAAGAGATATCCAGTGATGGCTTTGGAAAAAATAGTAAGTAAGATGGCATTATGCCAGATATGCAGGTTTGGTGCAATTTAGGGTTATAACAGATGCCCCCTAATGTGTGAGGTCAGAAGAGCATCTGATGGCTGAAATACATTACAGATATTCACCAACGTACGAAGCGAGTGAGCCTAGGGACCAAAGTTCGGGAGGTGTCGTCTGCAAAAAAATAATTTGTCTCACCGAGGTGGGAATACCCATGCTTGGGATAAAATAAAACCATGGCTGTCAATCAAATACACTACAGATCCATGTCATATAACTATATAAAGTGTAGTTGCGAGAAATACACAATGGATCTACATCTCAAAATCAAAAGCTATACATGTATAGTATCCATATTCAAGAAGCCAATGATGCCTGATGGCTGGAGATGAGGCCTTCAGAGCTCGAGCAACAACTTCAATATCTTCAAAACTTGGGTAAGAGTGTAATATGAGTGCATGAATTCACTACCCAGAGGTCTTCAACAGCTCGTCGGGAGTAGACAAGAGGATCTTGGTGATCAGGCAGAGAACTTCATTGATTTTGAACAAGGACTTGATTAGATTTTCAGGATGGTCGAGCATGAGGACAAGAGACAAACTATAGAAGGGTTGACTCAAGCTGGATAAATATTCCCTTGGATAATAGCAAAACAAATGATGAGACTGAGGCAGCATGCCATTGACATAATTTTACGATGTAGGAGGCAACACAAACTCTCCATGTGTTTGGAAGAATAACCAAATGGAGGAGGACACATCTCTATGTAGCGAGAACAACTTCCTAAGTTCATATTAAATCCCAGAGTTTGACGAACAAACGGAAGGATGTGCTTTGTCCAGGGGTGATTCATTGTGCTGCCAACAAAAGAAAATACTTTTCCCTTCCTCTTTTTGGGGTATATTTGATTTTTTGTTTTTTGTCTTTTTCAAAAATTCTGGAAAGCTTGAAAAAGAATAAAAGAATGCTACGTTACACAGGAGGAACAAGTATCACAAACTTACTAGTTCCAAGCACAAGGAACACACTGATGATCATAGTAAGGAGACATATGCATGAAAAGGACACTCGGGAAAATTCCTCCATGGGTCAAGGTGTCAAGACGCAAAGGAAAAGTGATACAAGGCTTGCATTATAAAGCATGCTTTAGATGGTTCAGTTGAGAGCAACATGGAGTCGGCATTAGGCCAAAGATGCAAGGATGCAAATGAGATTAATAAGACATAATGATAACATCCTTCTATGTAATTTTAACGAGCCCAAAGAAGGTAAGCTCAATGGTTTTTCATTTTTAGAGAGTCTAAAAAAGCGTAAAAGGAGACTCCACTGGGGTATCATTTTCGAAGGTAGTCTAGTCGATTCGAAAAGGGGGTAAACTAGCACCGAAAATACGTCTATTCAAAACCATTTTAACGAGTGTGACCAAGACAGGATCACTCGACAATGTTTTCATATTTAAGAAGTCTGAAAAGAGCTTAACTATGGACTCCGTAAGGGACGTTCTTCTGGACCAATTTAACGAGTGTGAAGAAACAAGGTCACTCGACCATATTTTCAATTTTAGGGAGTCTAAAAAGAGCTTAACTATGGACTCTGTGGGGGTTCCTTTTTCATAAACTTAGTCCCTCAGGCCAGAAAAAGGGTCAAAATTATACCTGAGAATACTCTTCTAGTGAACCGAAGCTCCTAGAGTATACCTTTTTTCGTACAATTGACCATCCGCACCGAAAAAAGGGGTAAACTACCATCGGACAGACATGCCTTCAAATTTTAGTTTGGTGAGCGTGAAGGGTGACAAGATTGCTCGACAATCTTTTCATGTTTAAAGAGTCTAAAAAGGGCTTAAACAAGACTCATCTTTGTTTAGGAGTCCCGAGGGTTAGTTCAAGAGTGATGATGAATCATGTGAATAAGGCTCAAAACTCGTAATCAGGAAAAAAACTAATAAGGACTCCCAAGCCTATACTCATTACTGACGGCATGGATGCCAAAAGCAATGAGGATGTAACTAGGGAATCCATGTAAAGGTAGGCACTACCACTAAATTATGACATTTCTAAAGCAACAATGATGGTTTTGTGTCGCAACTTGGTGGGGTCAATCCTATGGTGAAGCGAAAAATACAACGAGATGCAGAAAGTAGAGGTGGAAACCTAACTTAGATGCAAAAAGTTAGAAAAACGACTTTTCACCAAAGGACTGTTTTTTTTTTTTTAAAAAGACCCAACTCTCAAAAAATTTCCCAAGACCAAAAGTGAGGTATATTGTAACATCCCATAATAAACTCAAGAACCACGCTAAACAATTTTCAAGATAGAAAAAATGACAAAAGGGTCCAAAACAATGACAAAAAGGGGCCAAAAAGTCTATAAATAGAAGCTGGCAGCTCATTATCACCATTGTAAATTGAGAATTGACCAAGAAGTCAAAAACACCCCTTTTCTAAAAGAGCTGATTCTGGGAGCTTCAGAGAACGAAACAAACTTCCGCTTGGACCAAGTAAGTACAAACTAGCTCCTCTTGCATTTCTATACTTTCCTTTTGCATTCAATTTGCTTTTTTTGGGGGCGCGCACCTCTAAAAAAGGTTGGCCCTACATGTACGTGGGCTATCCTAGGACAACGCACATATGCCCGCATGCAGAAAACAATCTTCCCACGTGCATACATGACTGTGTCCAATACATCCCACGTACACCTTCCAATATGTGGAAAAATTTAAAAATGCAAGATTTAATCCTCCATGAACTTGTCAATTTGCAGGATGTATGTTCATTGGGGAGAGAAAGGGAACATGAAGACATTGATTTTTTTGTCTTGCAAGACCCTGTTGCTATCGTTGTATTAGCGCAATGTGGGTTGTTGAAATTCTTCCAATGTCTGTTCATGAGGGCACAACCCAGGTTGCTGAATGCCTTGATAGATTACTGGCACCCAGACGCTGAGGCATTTATGCTTGAGCGGCAGTTGTTGACTCCAACGACTGAAGACATTTACTTCTTGACTGGTCTCTTGAGGAGAGGTGATCTAGTCAACTTACGTACTTTTCCCCCCGGGCCTCACAACATAGTCGAGCTAATCGGGCTACACTGCAAGGCGGGCATAGATAAAGTGGGTTCTCAAGTGTCGATCCACAAGATTTCCAACCTATCATTGAAAGTGATAGTTTTACTGATTGGGGAGATCACTGGATATGCAGATTTACATGAGGCTTCCCAGGTGCACATGCATTGTGCGGTACAGTGCTTGAACGCACGAGTGTTTGGATGGAGTACAACCCTACTAGATTGCATGAAGAGACAACTGATGGAGTGTTGCATGTGGGAAAACAAAAACTTTGGGTTCGGGACTATTCTGTGTTCCTTTTTCTTCGATAGGGTACCCAGTCTTAGTTTGCGAGAGATGATACGAGGGAAAGTGGCCTCTCTCCTAGAATTATGCAAATGGGTGGCATTGATGCCATGACAGGGGGAAGGGAGGACCATTGAGGCCTTCAACGATGCTTTCTTTGACTGGTGGTCTCGGCAGATTATGGCTATAGAGGACTACCCCTATGTCGGAATCAAATTCTCCAGGGATCCTGACATGCCCGTACCTCTCAAAGTAGAACAAGGAGAGATAGGTATGTTTGTTTTTCAAAGTTATTTAATTTTTATTTCTTTTTATATATATCATTTTTGTGTGTATCAGAGTATCTGACAACTATGTATCTATTATGTATAGATGTGGGACAAGTGCGTCCAACAGACTTCTTGAGCACTAGGTGACGTCATTGACCAGAGACAGGACCATCCATGGCCAAAAGACCAGCAGTAGGGGGACCTCCAGCTGGAGAGGCTAAGAGATTTTTGAGATGAGTGGAGCGGAACCTCACTGCGCTCACTCGCACAGTCCCTATGGAAGAGATCGAAGATATGCCCCCATCGATGCAACCTAATGTAGTTGGGGTGCCATAGACTTGGGTCCAAATTTTTTGACGTTTGGAAAATGTCATTGTTCACTATGGCAGGGCCAATAGGCCCCTCCCTTAGCTAGGTTGGACTACTTACGTGCCAAAGGAACTTTTGTATATTTTTTAGGGCATATGTGTAACACACCCACTATGACATAATAAATTTTTCTCCTTTTCTCGAGGGACTGAATCCCCGAAGTCCTACAGGGGCTTGGTGTAGGCTAGCTCTTCCCTTTTCCACCTCCTTGTGATCGTCGGTTATGACCATTGGCCAAACAACTAGGCACCTTTTCACATTTCATGACTCAGCAATATAAGCGAGTTGAGTCTTTCGACTCTGAAAACCCCAAAATGCCGAAATGTTGAACCCTGAAAGGGCTGGCAAGTGACAAGCTTCCCGCTTAGGTCTTGTCCATGTGACCCTGTTCCATGACCATGCACTAAATCGACAAAGCACTTACCATATTTTCATGATTTGGGGAATCGCAATGCGATGTCTCTTCCTCTCCCTTTTGAATCCTCGAAACTCCGTAATCTCTAAAGTTTCCCTCCAAAGGGAGATCAATGGCTATAAGCCTCCCCTGATTTGACGGTCTTGGCCGTATCACGATTTCAAAAATCGGGAGTTTGAAATGCAAGAGAGTCAAGTCTTTCAACTCTTCAAACCCTGAAACCTGATACTCGAGTTCTTATATGAGATCCAATGGCTCTCGATGTCTTGGATCCAATGGTTTGGATTTTTTTAGAGTTTCGTGAACCAGGAGTCCCTGATGCAAGGACTCCAAAACTCTTGTCACTCCAATCCCCGAATCCCGATATGGGGATTTGTGTAGGAGATCAATGATCCTCAAGGATTTAGATCCAACGGTCCACGGGATTTTAGAGCTTTCCCCAAACTCTGACTGCTCACCACGCGTCTCCTCCGATGGACGATCTAGATCCTTTTGGGACTCCTCCTTTCTGCCACAGAGCGCATCGGGGTTTCGCGTACCGGGATTTCATGACTTGCGAAGACAAGGGTTCTTGCCCTTTGGTTTCCTAGGTGCCGAAACACTGAAATGTTGACCGATAGCCACGTGTCCCTCCGATGGATGGCTGTGACCTTTACCCACGATCAACCGTTGTGATCTTTTCAGGATGATCAATGGTCACGATCAAATCCCGTCTTTCTCAAACTTATTCACAAGTAAAACTATTTTGGGGTTTTGGTTATCGGGATTTTGTGACTCGTGATGACCATGGTTCTTGCCCTTTGATTCCCCGAGTGCCAAAACACCGAAACACTTACCGACCACCACATGCCCTTATAAAAGGATGGTCCAGATACTCCCATGGACCTTGGGGATCTACGGTCCCAATTTCTTCGCTACTCACGAAGATAAAAGAAAAGGGTTGAGGAATTTAACGCCCTTGTTTCTTCCTCCAATCTAACGGTCACGACTGACCTTAGACCTTCCGACAAGATCTCGTCCATCAATCGATACTTATCCACATGCTGCCATTTCAGGATTTTGTAAATCGGGGTTTCAGGACTCACGAGTACAAGAAAACTCGCACCTAGATACTCCGGGTGCCGAAACTCCAAAAACTCTTAATTTACCCCCACACTAATAATTCAGGATTTTGCAAATTGGGGTTTCGGGACTTGCGAGTGCAAGGGGACTCTCCCTTGGGTACTCCAAGTACCGAAATGCCAAAATGTTGGGATCTACAAGGACCATTCTTCCTCTCATAGGATGGCTAAGACTTGCGCTACCAAATCCTCTTTCAGGTTCATGGTAAGCTTTCCAGAGAGAGTATCTCTATGGAAAGATCTATTCCAGGTATTCTTGGAGACGAATAAGGGCATAGATTTCTCGAAAGCAAACTTGAAGTCCAAATTAGTTCAATATATGTATATATAAATCTATCTATAAACATAAGCCATACGTGGTCCTTCCAATAAAAGCATGCAACCACCATTTATGATCAAAACACCACACAGACAGTCTTATACTCAAACCATTCATAAATTGCACAGACTATGAGCATACATGTTAGCATATAAACTTCAAGATAAAAGACATAACACTTATAAGAAAAACACCAGAGGTGATGTAACTGTTGAGAGGGGTGCTCGTTTCCACCCAACCGTAGGCTCAGCGACTCCAAATGGATTTACCACTAGCCACCCCCGAGCTGAGACCACGATGTTGCGAGACTGAGTCTTTGTTCGCTAGTGACCGAGAATGAAGGTTACTCTCCTTCTTCTCCGCTATCACTCACTCTGTATTTTCCAGAGTTCTTTTCTTCTTTTCTTTTTCTTCCCTCGTGTCTGCCCTTCCCTTTTTATGATCGCACACTCTTCCTACCTATTCTCTTTTTGTCGAGGTTGCGTGTGGCACGATCTTCCTCACGATGGTTAGGTCTGAGGACTCTACGGATGGGTGTTTCACCCCCATCCCTCATTACTCATGAGGAGCCATTTACCTACCAACCTGGCGAGTCATTTAATTTGGGGCCAGCGAGCTGCTCTTGGTTCTCCTAGCCAGTGAAGTCCAAATATGGTATTGGTTTCAGTGGAAGTTAACGCCACCATTCCAGGTTCCTTCCACCACCTTTCTCCAGCCATCATGGTCTCTTTTTTAGCACATCCCCCTCTCAGCATTCCTGCAATATATATATTCATAATATTATTTACATTCATCGACCTTTTTCACAAGGTCCATTCACATCACACATTCACATTTATGAGTTTGCCACAATACTTGGCTAGTATATTTATTTTTACAGACTGGGGGAAATAGGGTGTTACAATTCCCTCCCCCTTAAAGGAACATCATCCTCAATGTTCTATCTATCAACTTGACATGCATGTACAGATGTAAACAAAATCGGATATGCTTGTTTCATGGCATCCTCCATTTCCCATGTAGCCTCATATGGGCCAAAATGTTTCCATTGCACCATGAATTGTGCAATGGTTCAGTTCTAGAGTGGGGTTTCCTTTCTATATAGTATGCATTGAGGTCTTGGTAGAAATTCTCCCTCCGGTTCCACCTGGATCACGGACCAATCAATTATATGGTTAGCATCATGTACATATTTCTTCAATAATGAGACATGGAAAACATTATGTGCTTTGACTATGGGAGGAAGTGATAGCCTATAGGCTACAGGTTCCACTCTATCTAGAACCTCAAAGGGTCCACAATACTGAGGTGCTAACTTGGCACAAGCTCCCATTTTCAAGGAATTTTTCTTGGGCCTAACTCTGAGATATACATGATCTCCCGCTTTGAACTCTCTTGGAGTTCTCTTTCAGTCGGCATAACTTTAGGTTTTGTTTTATCTGAGTCACCTGCTGTTCCATTTATTTCAACATGTTGGGTCCAAAAGAAATCCTATTTACGAGATTACTCCAGCTGACTGGAGTGTTACACGACCTACCATAGAGGACTTCAAAGGGACTCATCTTTAAGGATGTTTGGTAGTTGTTGTTGTAGGTGAATTCTACCAGTGGCAGGTAGTCTTCCCACTTCTTGGGTTGATGCATTACATGCATTCTTAGCATGCCTTCAAGTATTTGGTTCACTCTTTCTGTCTGTCTGTCGGTCTGAGGGTGATAGGCAGTGCTAAACAACAATTTGGTCTCTAAACCCACCATCAGTGATTTCGGAAAGTTGGAAGTGAAATTTGTGTCTTTGTCAAACACGATCTCTTTTGGCATGCCATGCAGTCTAAATATCTCCTTCATAAATACCTGGGCAATATCTATTGCCTTGCAAGTCGATTTGACGAGGATGAAATGAGCAGACTTGCTCAATTTATCCACCACTACCATGATGGCATCATTCTGTTTGGTCGAGGTCGGTAATCCGATGATGAAATCCATGGAGATGGTTTCCCATTTCCATTCTGGGATTGGTAGAGGTTGTAATAATCTTGCCGGGTGTTGATGTTCTGCTTTTACCTGTTGGCATTCTATGCATTTGGCTAGGTACTCGGCTATGTCTTTCTTCAATCCAGGCCAATAGAATTGTCTCCTAGTGGTCGTGATCATTTTCTGGTATCCTGGATGACCAGAATAGGGTCTTTTATGTAGTTCATCCAATATGAACCTCTTCAATTCATCACAATCTAGAATGTATAGTCTGCTTCGGTAAGTGAACAGACCTTCTTCCATCATCTGGTAGTCTCCATACTTTATCCCTGTGGGTTCTTGCTGTAGGTATGAGGTCACGGTCTGAAAGAATGTGTCTGTCTCTTGTGCATTCCTGATTCTTTCTTTGACATCCGTCTCATAGGTGCTCACTGCGGCCAGGTGAATTGTTTTCATACTTCTGTTAAGGGCATCGGCCACCCTATTTTCCTTTCCTTTAATGTGTTTGATTTTGAAATCAAACTCGCTAAGGAGGGCCATCCACCTAGCTTGTATGGAATTGAGCTTCGGTTGGTCAAACAAATATCGCAATCCACAGTGATCTGTCATAAGTACAAATTTTCTTCCCAGGAGGTAATGCCTCCACATTTTCAAGGCGTGCACTATGGTAGCCAGCTCTAGATCATGGGTCACATAGTTCACTTCGTGCTCATTCAATTTTCAGGATTCATAGAAGACCACACTTCCTCCTTGCATAAGGACTCCTCTGAGCCCTTCCTTACAGGCATCTATGCACACAAGGAAGTCAGCTTTGGGATCGGCGATCTTCAACACAGGTGCATGGGTCAGTAGATGTTTCAGGGTTTGAAATCTTTCTTCACATTTCTGTGTCCACAGGAATTTTGTCCCCTTCTTCTGGAGGGCAATGATTGGACAACCAATCTTGGAGAATCCTTTTATAAATATCCTATAGTATCCTATTAATCCCATAAAGGATCTGATGTCTGAAACATCCTTTGGCATAGGCCATTCCATGATAGACCTGATTTTTTCAAGGTCTACCACTACTCCTTCTTCGGAGAGAACATGGCCTAAGTAATGTATTTGCTTATGGAAGAATTCACATTTGTTGAATTTGGCATAGAGCTGATGTTCTCTCAGCACTTGCAGCACAAGCCTAAGCCTAAGATGCTCCTCATGCTCTTCTCTATTCTTGGAGTAAATTAACATATCGTCAATAAAAACTAGCATGAATTTGTCTAGGAATTTGTTGAGTACATTGTTCATCAAGCACATAAAAGTGGCAGGGGAACTGGTTAACCCAAATGGCACTACCACTAACTCATAGTGACCATACCTCGTCCAGAAGGCAGTTTTATGGATGTCTTCACCCTTGATTCATACTTGATGGTATCCTGACCTCAAATCAATCTTTGAGAAAATAGACGCACCCCCCAATTGATCGAACAAGTCATCGATCCTGGGCAAGGGGTACTTGTTCTTTATAGTTACCTTATTGAGTTGCCTATAATCTATACACAGTCTAAGGGTACCATCCTTCTTTTTCACGAACAAGACTGGTGCTCCCCATGGAGACACGCAGGGTTGAATATAGACTTTATCCATCATTTATTTTAATTGCAACTTGAGTTCAACTAACTCGGGTGTGCTCATCTAGTAGGGTGTCCTAGACACCGGCACCACTCCCGGTGCAAGTTCTATCAAGAAGTCTATGTCCCTTCTCGGAGGTAGACCCGGTACCTCTTCCGGAAATACATCTCCGTATTCTCTCAGGATAGGGTGATCGTCAAGTCTTGGTTTTTCACCTTCGATTGTTTTCAACACTTGTATTTCATATAGGGAACATTCCTTTCGGCAATACTTTCTCATTTGCAGATTTGATATTTGTCTTACTGATACAGGTTTTCGAATCCCTTGAAGGGTTATCTTTTTCCCTTCTTTACTTATGCATTCTAAGGTTTTATGGTAATAGTCCAATCTGTCTTTATGGGCGGCTAGCTAGTCCATACCAATAAACAGATCATACAATCCCAAGGGTAATAATTTAAGGGTTTCTTGGGTGGGGAATCTACCCAACATCAATTGGAAAGCTGGTATAACCTCTGCTACCCTTCTTTTGGTGCTAGTGGCTAACTATACCAACCATGGCTTGGTATGTTTTTGTGGCTGTAGTTTACACTTATCAACAGCTTTAGGGCTATATAACTCAAAGTTGAACCAGGTTCAATCAAAACAAACACTAGATGGTTGGAAATCATACCTTCTATTTCCACCACTGAAGCTTGGTGGTCAACTTGGTTATTATCCAAGGCTGCATAAATTTGCGGCACATTCTTGGCCACATCAGTGACGGTAGTAGCTTCCTAGATGTTATAAATCCTTCGACTATTCTGTTGTCGGTGTGGAAAGTATCTCAATAGATGTTCTTCCCTGCAACCCCATCATTTCAAAGGTTCTCTCTTTGGGTTATCAGTCTTCACTGATATGGGTCCAGAAGTTTTATTTCCGCTCAAGGAGGGAAAATTCTGTTGGTGCATACTCCGGGCTCAGAAGCTCATTCTTGGGTTCTTAATATAGTTCTTAAATCCTTGGGATTTAATCCCCTTTTCTGAAATCTTGAACTATTCTTCTGTTTCCATCCTTCACGAGGTTCTTCTCGATGCCCAAACTATTCATGACAATAGGTTTCCTTTCGAATAGTGCCTTCTAGAGTCTTTGGCTCATCAAATTCAATTCTATTCTGATAGTCCTTAGGTAGTCCACTGATGAACCATTGCACCTTTTCCTTCTCCGTCTTGATATAGGGTACATACCTCAACAAATCAAGGAATTTGTTGACATATTCTTCTATAGTGAGTTGTCCCAGTTTGAGTTCATAAAACTCTTTAGTCTTTTCGTCAAAATATTTTTCCGACAGATACTTCTTCTGGAAGTATTTCTCAAACCGTTCCCAAGACAGGTCCTCTCCGCGAACCCCTTTCACATTCTTAAGGTCTTCCAACCAAATGGAAGCCTTTCCGTTCAAGTTGAAGGTGGCCACTCGAGCCTTCATATTTTCTGAAAAGTCATGGACTCTGAAATACTTCTTAAGTCCAATCAGCCATGCCTCTGCTTCCTCTCTCTTTTTTATTTCACTGTCGAAGGAGGGTGGTTTGGCTTTTCTGAATTCTTCGAATTTACGACCTTTGGAAGAATTTTGCTTCTTTTGTTTCCTTCAGGAATAGGAACTAGTTCTGCTGCTAGAAGAGCCCTCTAAATCGCCAGCTTCCTTCTCAGAGGAATCATCCGACGCTTGTCCTTTACCTCTAGGGTGGACCTTTTTCGAGGTGATCCTCTCAGTGTGGTCACTGATATGACCATGTTTATGAGTTTCAGGTTCATGATGCATTTGTCATTGTAGATAGGATAAACTCTGTAGTAAAACTGCGTTAATTTCTATTTGCTTTTCTTGTTCTTTCATCATCCTTTCATTGTCAGCCTTGCAGCTTTGTAATTCGACCATGAGACTCCTCACAGTCTTGGCTAGATCTAGAGGGGTCCCTACTGCCCTCCTTTCGTCAGACTCTTCATCTCTATTGTGGGAGCCTTCCCCCACTTCATGGTGAGTCACCATCCTATACGTCTGAAATTTCCCACGGTTAATCTTCCGCTTGTGTGCAAAAGGAAAAACATTGGTTGTTAGTCAATATTTATATTTATTTATAACCAATACATAATTCATATTTTCACATGTACACACACAATAGGGTTTTTTTTTCTCATTCTTAACTTCAACTTTTGATTAGGAAGGTTAAGACAGGGGGGTTACTCCTTTTAGGAGTGTTCTGAACGGAGCTTCTACGCAACTCGTTCATGAGCCCAAGCAGGCCAAGTGTTGTAACCATGCTCTGATACCAATTTGTAACACACCCACTATAGAATAATAATTTTTTTGCCTTTTCTTGAGGGACAGAATTCCTGAAGTCCTACGAGGGCTTAGTGTAGGCTAGCTCTTCCCTTTTCCACCTCCATGTGATCATCAGTTATGACCACCGGCCAAACAACTAGGCGCCTTTTCGCATTTCATGAATCAACGATATAAGCAAGTCGAGTCTTTTGACTCTACAAACCCCGAAATGTCGAAATGTCAAACCCCAAAAGGGCTGGCGAGTGACAAGATCCCCGCTTGGGTCTTGTCCACGTGACCCTGCTCCGTGACCACATGCTAAATCGACAAAGCACTTACCATCTTTTCACGATTCTAGGAATCGCAATGCGATGTCTCTTCCTCTCCCTTTCGAATCCCCGAAACTCCGTAATACTTGAAGTTCCCCTCCAACGGGAGATCAATGGCTATAAGCCTCCCATGATCTGACGGTTCTAGACATATTGGGATTTCGCAAATTAGGAGTTCGAAATGCAAGAGAAACAAGTCTTTCGACTCTTCGAACCTTGAAACCTGATACTCGAGTTCTTGTATGAGATCCAATGGCTCTCGATGTCTTGGATCCAACGGTTCAGATCTTTTCAGAGTTTTGTGAACTGGGAGTTCCCGATGCAACGACTCCAAAACTCTTGTCACTCCAATCCCTGAATCCTGATATGGGGATTCATGTAGGAGATCAATGATCCTCGAGGATTTAGATCCAACGGTCCATGGGATTTCGGATCTTTCCCCGAACTTTGACCGCTCACCATGCGTCTCCTTCGATGGATGATCTAGATCGTTTCGAAAATCCTCCTTTCTACCATAGAGCACATTGGGGTTTCGGGTACCGGGATTTCGCAACTTGCGAAGACAAGGGTTCTTGCCCTTTGGTTTCTCGGGTGTCGAAACGCCGAAATGTCAACCGACAGCCACGTGTCCCTCCAATGGACGGCTGCAACCTTTACCCACTATCAACCGTTATGATATTTTCAGGATGATCAATGGTCACGATTAAATACCGGCTTCCTCAAACTTATTCACACTTAAAACTATTTTGGGGTTTAGGTTATTGGGATTTCTTGACTCGCGATGACCAGGGTTCTTTCCCTTTGATTCCCCGAGTGCTGAAACACCGAAACGCTTACCGACCGCCATGTGCCCTTATAAAAGGATGGTCCAGATACTCCCACGGACCTTGGGGATCTACGGTCCTGATTTCTTCGCTACTCACGAAGATAAAAGAAAAGGGTTGAGGCATTTAACGCCCTCGTTTCTTCCTCCAATCTAACAATCACGATTGACCTTAGACCTTTGGACAGGATCACTTCCATCAATCGATACTTATCCACACGCTGCCATTTCAGGATTTAATAAATCGAGGTCTCGAGACTCACGAGTACAAGAAAACTCGCACCTAGATACTCCGGGTGTCGAAACTCCGAAAACTCTTAATTTTCCCCCACGCTAATAATTTGGGATTTCACAAATCAGGGTTTTGGGACTTGCGAGTGCAAGGGGACTCACCCTTGGGTACTCCAGGTACCGAAATGCTGAAATGTTGGGATCTACGAGGACCATTCTTCCTCGCACAGGATGGTTAAGACTTGCGCCACCAAATCCTCTTTCAGGTTCTTGGTAAGGTTTCTAGAGAGGGTATCTCTGTGGAGAGATCTATTCCGGGTATTCCTAGAGATGAATAAGGGCATAGATTTCCAGAAAGTAGACTTGAAGTCCAAATTAGTTCAATATATGTATATATAAATCTATCTATAAACATAAGCCATACGTGGTCCTTCCAATAAAAGCATGCAACCACCATTTCTGATCAAAACACCACACAGACATTTGTATACTCAAACCATTCATAAATTGCACAAACTATGAGAATACATGTCAGCATATAAACTTCAAGATACAAGATATAACACTTATCAGAAAAACACCAGAGGTGATGCAACTACTGAGAGGGGTGCTCGTTTCCACCCAGCCGTAGGCTGCACGACTCTAAATGGATTTACCACTGGCCACCCCTGAGCTGAGACCACGATGCTGTGAGACTGAGTCTCTGTTCGCCAGTGACCAAGAACAAAGGTTACTCTCCTTCTTCTCCACTATCACTCACTCTGTATTTTCCAGAGTTCTTTTCCTTTTTTCTTTTCCTTCCCTCGCATCTGCCCTCCCCTTTTTCTGATCGCACACTCTTCCTGCCTTTTCTCTTTTTGGCAAGGTTGCGTGTGGCATGATCTTCCTTGCAGTGGTCAGGTCTGAGGACTCTATGGATGGGCGGTTCACCCCCATCCCTCATTATTCATGAGGAGCCATTTACCTACCAACCTGGTGAGTCATTTAATTTGGGGCCAGCGAGCCGCTCTTGGTTCTCCGGGCCAGTGAAGTCCAAATACGGTATTGGTTTCAGTGGAAGTTAACACCACCATTCCAGGTGCCTTCCACCACCTTTCTCCAACCATCGTGGTCTCTTTTTCAGCACATCCCCCTCTCAACAGTCCTGCAATATATATATTCATAATGTTATTTACATTCATCGACCTTTTTCAAAAGGTCCATTCACATAACACATTCACATTTCTGAGTTTGCCACAATACTTGGCCAGTATAGTTATTTTTATAGACTGGGGGAAACAGGGTGTTACAATAAGCCCCATGAATCT